>QLPN01001216.1:55275-68580 GCA_003314395.1 Albatrellus ellisii
CATCCCCCAGGACTGCAGCCCCCAGCACCCCTGGTTCTTCAACAGGGGCATGCCTAATGGTTCTGTCCCAGCATGGGATACCCTCCCTTTCCCCACCTATGAGGAATAAGCAGAGGGTGGAGGGTGACAGGTCAGGGGACTCCATCAAGCATCAGAGGCAACACATTGCATAGAGAGGGGGTGATGTTATGAGGCACTTGCCTAGGCATCTCATAATGGTTTTCTTTTTTCTCTTTTTTCTTTTTCTTTTATCTGACTTACTAGTAAAGTGTAGTATTATTACTACAAGTGTGAGCTCAGCTCCACTTTACTTAGTAATGACTCATTTTCCTTTTCCCTTTTATAGTACTGAAGTATTTACATACTTAAGTGTGAGCTTAGCTCCAAGTACTATAAAAGACTTATCAGTTTCCTTTATCTTTCTTTATTTATTTACATTTACTTGCTAAGGACTATTACTATACAACTAGCAAGGACTTGTCCTATCTCATCTTTGTTCACCTCTTGTTCATTTTGCACTTGTGGCTGAGCCACTTACTATACCTATGGACACTCCTTAGGTCATGTGACATCATTGATTGCTGTGCAATCGTCATTGATCCATGAACATTATTTACTTGTACTATCTTTAGGACTCTGGTTTTGTATAAGTAGTTGAAAGACTGGCAGTCTTAAACCCCAGTCTTGTCAACTTCACAATCTAGGGATTCACCTCTACTGCACTTGACCTAAGCTCATTACAATCTCACTTCATCTCTAAGAACTAAGTCTAAGATCTCTAAGTCACCCTAACAAATGTTGCTAAGACATCTTAAACTTGTCACTCTGGATCCTTGTTTAGTCATTGGCAGTATCATCCTAATCACTATATCATTGATTCCTCTCTTCATCATCATCAGGAATGGTTACTATGCCTATCAAGCACATATCAATTACCTTGTTACCAGGGGTATTGTTATATCAAACCTTCCCTAAGACCATCCAATAGGCTGCTCTTAGCAGGTACTATATATACAGTAGTTCACTTGGCATTTTATCCCTGTCAGGCACCATTATTTGGTGCATTTACTTCTTTATTTTCTTTTCATTTTCTTTTCTGTTTTCCTTTGATTAGATAAGATTAGATCATCTTTCCTTTCAGTCTATCTGATCTGATCTTATCTTTATCTACTTACTGTCCTTTTGTGCTTCTGACTCTGGATGCACCCATGCTGTGCATGATGTCACTACTTACTGTGGGTATTGTCTTCATAGACCTGCCCTATAGTTACTGCGCTGGTCCATGCACTTATAGCTGTAGTATATAGTCTTTGTTAGATAGCTGAATATACTCCAGCTTGTTATGGCTGGCAAATCCTCTTCTTTGGAGTGATCCTTAGTTGAGTGCACACTGGTCTCCCTTATGGGATATGTGGGACTACCATCTTACAGGGTGAATGAAAATGGGCAAATCTCCAACATGTCTCTAATCACATGATCTTGTTGACTGCTGTGCAATCATTATTGATCAGTGAACTTGAACTACTTGTACTATTCTTAGAACTCCTGTTTTGTATAAGTAGTTGAAAGACTAGTGGTCTTAAACCCCAGTCTTGTCAACTTCACAATCTAGGGATTCTCCTACACTGTGCTTGACCTAAGCTCACTACAATCTCACTTCACTCATTAAGAACTAAGTCTAAGATCTCTAAGTCACTCTAAGCATCACTAAAACATCCTAGACTTGTGACTCTGGATCCTTGTTTAGTCATTGGTGGTATTATCCTCATCACTATCTCATTGATCCCTCTCTTTATTGTCATCAGGAACAGTTACTACACTTACCTAGCACACAACAATTACCTTGTTACCAGGGGTATTTTTATTGCAAACATTCCCTAAGACTGTCCAATAGGCCACTCTTAGCAGGCTGGAGGGATTTGGAAACTGCATTTGATGAGTGAACTTCATGAAGCCAACCTGCCATTTCAGTCAATCAGTATGAGCATGCTATTTACTAGCAGCTATAGAAAACTGAAGGTCTGCATGTGCAGTGGCAAAGGCAACAGGTGTTAGAAAGTGCAATTGCCAAAATAGTGACTTGGCTTGGGTTCAAACCAAGGACCTCCCTTACTCTGGGTGGGTGCTCTAACCACTGAGCTACCAGGCCTTGTCTACATGAAGTGCTAATAGCACAATGTGGAGCTGTCACAACTACTGTAGAGTTGTAACTCTGCTACAAAAGTATTATAGCTCTGTTATGAAGTGTAGTAGCACATGTACAGGGTTGGGCATTTGACCTTAACTTCAACAGCTTAGATGGGAGCATGGTCAAGAGGGGAAGGCATGTTGTGATAGAGGATGTAGAAAGCCATCATACCCACAATAACTGTGGGATAGACACAGATGAAGATAAGAAGAGAAGTGCACATGTTGTACAACCACCAAGAGAGTGATGAGAAAGAGTAGATTAATGTAATGACAGGTGCAGACTTGCACACTGAGAAGAGTGAAGAGGGGAGACAGTCTGCTTATTTGATTACAATGACTAACTACTGCTTTTGTACATTCTAGAGGTGTGCACAGACTGTGCTGACTAATAATATCTGGGCCATGGGTACTAGAGGGAGAGAGAGCAATGAGATAAGAGATAAGAAAAATCAACAGCAGCTGTCTGTGCCATAGACAACCTTGATTCCAACTTCTCAACAGTCTGTGTGAGGGCAGCTACTTGACTTTGGAGTGTGGGGTTACAGGCTAGTTTGCTGGAGGACTTTAATGATGATACAGGGGTTGCTTTTGGATTGCACTGTAACCCTTTGTGACCAGTACTCCCTGTTGGAATGTGTATATTATCATGCTGCTGAGCATTTCTCTCTATATCTTCTTATCTACTTTATCTCCATCTTATCCATCTCTTATCTACACCATCTATACATCTACATCGGATCTATATGTTGTTACCTTTTTCTTTTTCTTTCTTCTTTCAGACATGTCTTTGTATTCATCTTTGTAGTGCTGCTACAACTCTATCTAGTAGCTACTATATCTTCTTTCCCCAAATTGTCATCTTGTCTCTCTAAGCTTTTCTACTCTGTGCCCTCACATTGATATGTGCCATGGGCATGTGTGAGATGAATCTACAATTATGACCACAACAGATGCTGACAGGTGTGAGCCATAAGATCCTCTAGACATCAAAGGAAAGAGAATTAGTAGTTTAGGGTGATTAATGCTATAATGTGACATGACTGGGCAATGGTGAGGAAATGCAACAGAAATGTAACACTATAAATGTGACAATGAGAATAATGGAGAATGTGACACAGTGAAATGGAGAACACAATGCAACACAATGGAGAACACAACACAATACAATAGAGAATGCAACACAATAATAAATGCAACCTGTGAGGCACACACACATTCTGGATTGTGAGACATGCAGGGGGCAGAACAGAAAGTGCTTTTTCACAATCTGACTTGGACAGGAGAGGGGAGACAAATTGTGGGCAGGGGAAATCTATTTGTTTCTGATGGACAACAAGCCATCTAAATACAAGTCTAGCTCCAAGACTGGAGCACAACAAAACAAAACAGAAAATTTACAGTGCAGGGTTGATCATTGGGATGATTGGAAATGAGGTGGAGTCTGGACACAATAAATAAAGTATCATACTATAATGCATGAGCAAAAAAGGAAAGGCACCAATCACACCAAATGCTGACTTCATGACTCATGACTCCATGGTTACTTTTGGTGGGCCTGGACCACATCTCAGCCTATATGTCCTATCAGTCCTGCTCCTCATTGGCTGAACCCAGTCCTATATTCTGGTGCCTAAGTAAGTGTGCAATTGATGTGACTGCAGATGATTGTCACATGCAGCACATTAATGTCACTGTGTTCACCTGATGTCACTGATGGTCATTTTCCAGTGTTACATGCATGTGATGCTCATCAATGTCTGGTATCTTTATATTATACCCTCTGGCTCTGCTCTTCTCTCTCTCCCACTCTCTCCACCCTTCACTCACTATGTGGGCATCATCAATCAATCTGCTTGTCTTGTTCCTCCTCTTCATTGTTGTTTGTGCAGGCTATGGCAGGCAACTGTGATGAGGAGCAGCATGTAGAGATACTCCCAGCATGGGAGAAATATGATGAGCATTGCTGCAGCACGTAGGTTAGGTGTGGGCAGTAGAGGAAGTGCCATGACGCAATGTAGAAAGCTGCAGGAATGTGATGAGAAGGAGAATAGGATGGTAGAGGGGAATACTCACTCAGTGTTGTTGTAAGACAACTACTGAGGGTATGTAGCGCATATAGTGCATCTTATATAGTAAGTGGGGAGTAAGTTGAAGTGGAGATGTAACTCTAAAGTACAAGAGTGACCATGTATGTAGATGATGCACATCATCTGGAGTATGTGTGGTGTGAGAAGTGGAAAGAAGTAGTGTGTGTTAAGATTGTGTAAGTGGTATGTAATGGAGGTAAATGCTGAATGAAAAAGGAGTGGAATGAGTGTAGTATTGACAACATACAATGTATATTTAACAATTGTCACCTGCACTCTCCCACACAAACACTCCCTGCTTGATGCTAGTAGTTGGCTCTGCCTTGCCAATGTGCAATGGATTATCTTCCAGGATGTCAATGCTATCTGGATTAGATGTGAGACATCATGGAAGGCTTTCCTGATCAGATAGCTCAACAGCTACTATAGCATCATCCAGATTACTGTTATCCCCACCATCAAGCACATGACACCCCCCTTTGCTTGTGATGCTAAGAGCAGCCTATTGGATGGTCTTAGGGAAGGTTTGCAATTACTATACCCCTGGTAACAAGGTAGTTGTTGTGCACTTGAATTGTGTAGTAAATGTTCTTGATGACAATGAAGAGAGGGATCAACAAAATAGTGACAAGGATGATGCTACCAATGACTAAACAAGGATCCAGTGTGATGAGTCTAGGATGTCTTAGTGACACTTAGTGACTTTAGAGATCTTAGACTTAGTTCTTAATGAGTGAAGTGAGATTGTAGTGAGCTTAGGTCAAGCACAGTGTAGGAGAATCCCTAGATTGTGAAGTTGACAAGACTGGGGTTTAAGACCACCAGGCTTTCAACTACTTATAAAAAACTGGGTGTTCTAAAGATAGTGCAAGCAGTTAAGGTTCACTGATCAATGAGATTGCACAGCAATCAATAAGATCATGTGACCAAGTCATGTCCATAGTAAACTATGAGTAAGTAGCTACAGGCACAAAATGAACAGGAGATAAACAAAGACAAATAAAGATGGGATGGGATGAGTCCTTGCTAATTGTATAGTAACAGTCCTTAGCATATAAATATTATAATTAATTAATTAATAAAGATAAAAAGATAAAGGCACTTTACAGTACTTGGAGCTATGCTCACAGCTAAGTAAATGAATACTATAGTACTGTAAAAGATAAGAGATAGAGTCCTTACTATAAGTTGGAGCTAAGCTCACAGCTGCAGTTGATACTACACTTATAGTCACTTATAGTAAGGAAGATAGAAAAAGAAAAAGAAAAAAGAAGAAACTGTTACAAGGTGCCAAAGCAAGTGCCTCATAACACTTGATGGCATTGTTGATCTCCACTGCCAATTGGATGACATCTAGTACTTCAGGGTCACCTGTAGGCCTGATGTTTTCTTTGTTCACCATCTGTGAAAGGCAATAATATGTCTGTGATACTTGTAATCAAGTCTTTACATACTCACATGTTTGAAATGTATTTTTAGCCCCTTGGATGGTATGAATTTGCACCTGCCCACCTGTTATACCTCTTGCAAACCATCTCCCACCAATTTGACCCCAATGGCAGATAATGCTCAATGCAATCCAGAAGCATAGGAACTTCTTCATTACTGTGGTTTGTTGTACCACTTTGGTGACCTTGGCTTGCCCCCTGAGACTTCTTGTCAACATCTGTTGACTTTCCAGAAATCATGAGTTTTGCATGCTTTATGACTGATGGCTGAGAGGTGTGGCTGCTCTCTTCAATGAGTGCTTCAGTGACAACAGAGGGGGTGGTTCCTGGTGCTCAGTGGACTTCTTGATATCTTTCTTGATTGGTCATGGTTGCAGCCAAAGCTGCATCACTGGTGCTTCTGAGCCAGCATCAGGCATAGGTTGTTTGTAATGAATTAAATATATAACTATACTCCTTACATATAGATACATATGTTTGTGTTGTTACGAGGCACTTGCTTTGGCACCTCGTAACGGTTTCTTTTTTTCCTCTTTTTCTTTTTTTCTTTATTACTTACAAGTAAAGTGTAGTATTATTACTACAAGTGTGAGCTTAGCTCCACTTTACTTAGTAAGGACTTATCATCTTCTTTTCTCTTTTATAGTACTTAAGTATTTACATACTTAAGTGTGAGCATAGCTCCAGGTACTATATCAGACTTATCTTTTCTCTTTTTATCCTTCTTTATTTATTATAACATTTACTCGCTAAGGACTAGTACTATACAATTAGCGAGGACTTTCTTGTCTCGTCTTTATTTACCTTTATTTATCTCTAGTTCAATTCGCGCTTGTGGCTGAGCCACTTATATCACATGGACAGTTACTTACTGTGCTTTACTGCGCATACTCGTTTACTTACTGCGCATTACTGCGTAACTATACTATAGTTAGATCACTAGTTTTGTATAAAGAGTTGACAAACTGGCGGTCTTAAACCCCAGTCTTGTCAACCTCGCAATCTAGGGAATCTCCTTATACTCGCGCTTGATCTAAGCTCATCAACTACCCGCTTCATTCTTTCTTAACTAAGTCTAAGAACTCTAAAAGCTATCAAGACATCTTACACTAAGTCCAAACTGGATCTTCGTATCATTATCGGTGGAATCATCCTCGTAACTATATCGTTAATCCCACTCTTCATCGTCATTCGGAATCTATATTACGTTCATCAAACCAACATTCAAACCTTGGTTACCAGGAGTAACATATTAGACCTTCCCTAAGACCGTCCATTAGGCCGCTCTTAGCATGTGTCTTCAATAGAGGTTTCTGCAATTGGATGCCATTTGTCATTGATCTGGACAAATGTCTGACCATTCTTGTAGGAAATTGGAACAGATGATGAACCCATATAAAGCTTTGTAAATATAAAGGAGTGGAGAATTCATGATGAAAGAGAGTGGAAATAACAAACAAGCAAGAGAAACAATAATCAAATGTGGGAGGAAGCAAAGGGGAGGGTTCTACAAGGTGTTCTAACAAGTCAGCAAAATGTTGTGCCTGACTACAACACATTTAGAGAGCCCCCCTCCCCCCCTGCCCTAGACTTTCAAGGATCTAAAAAATTATGAGATGTGATGTGATGACAAGCTGAGCTCAAAATGGACCCAGGAAGTTGGTAAATAAGGTTCAGGGTGCTCTAAATTGCTCTGAATTCTTATGGAAAGTCATCCACTTTTGTGCTGCAGATTCTAAATTTAGCAGTGGAGTAAGTTTGTAGTCAGCTTGCCTTACCAGCAAAGCACTTAGTGTTGGCCAAATTCATATTAAGTCACCATACTGTAAAGGTGTTCTGAGCACTGGTGAATGTGGCATGCATGATTGATGTAGTCTCTCAACTTGGTACCTGCTATTTCTTATTTCATGGGCATCACTTCTTAGTGGCATCATTGATTTGAGTTTTGCTGCCTCCAGGCATGCCACACCTTTTTGTGACAACATCTAGAACTCACAGTGGTTTTGTACCCCCATCATTTTCTCATTGTGAAGCATTGGAAATGGCATATTGCTTGCTAGTAGAACCTCAAAGCTTTCAGCCATGAATTATTCTCATCAGAGGAGCCCCCACACAATTAGATCAAGATGAGCTTCAGATTGCAATCTATTCTTGCTTTACAACCTGTCTATCTTCTGATGATCTCCTTATGTAGACAGAGGCACTTTCTGGTGAGATGAGTGAAAGGGACAGTTAGTACTCCACAACCTCATGGCCACAGAAGCAGATTGCCTCAGGGCAGTGTGGATTGTGAAATTGACTGTGCAGAAGCTGTGTTCCAATCCACAGGCTCATGTGGTTATGTCATGGATCAAGTGCCATAATTTCACTCAGATCATGTCAGCACCTCAGGCTGGAGATCTGGGGAAACTAGATAACCAGTCACTGCCATACTACCAGTGGCAGTGCTGAAGTGTTTCTCATTTTTACCCAAAAAATACTCTCAACCAATATCTTAAAGGTCAAGCAGTTTCACTGCTTAGCACACTCAAGAGCATAAAGTGACATAAACACCATCCATGTATTTTGTGGGGAGTATTACAGTACTAGAAATAGCCTGAGCAATCTGTGGACACCAAACCTCCCTGATTATAGCTGTTGGATTTTGTCTAGTTTTCACACTGCTGAGCAGTCCCTCCACTTATATTCCTCAATCTATACCTTATCTTCTTACTATATCTTTTATCCACATCTTATCTTCACATCTAACCCATCTACATCTGATCCATCTTATCTAACATCTGGCTCTACTCCATCTCATCAATCTGTGGCTCTTCTCTTACTACATCTGGCTGTGCTCTTGTTGCCCACTCTGGCTCTGCTCTTTAGGTTTCCCCACTATCTACTCAATGCAGTTCTTCTTGATCACTTTCTTCCTGATTGCTGCCTGCCCACATCTGTTCTCACAATAGCTACACTGGATGACCTCCCATAAGGATTTAGAGCTCCAAGTCTCATAATCTCATAATCATCATGAAGTTATGAGCAGTTATGGATGATGGCACATCACACACTCCTCTTCAATGGCAACTCCTCTGGTGAGTTAACAGGCCTTGTCAATGCTGATTGAGCAGCCAATGTCAATGATTGATAACCCACCTCTGGATACATCTTCATTCTCTCCAGTGGTGTGATTAGCTGGAGCTCCAAAAAGCAAGCCTTGACAGCACTCTCAAGCACTGAGGCTGAATATGTTGCAGGCACACATGCCACAAAGGAAGCTGTCTGGCTTCACACCCTTCTCTCCAAGCTTGGTGAACTTTGTGGTGCTCCTACAATGGGCATCCACTGGTGCACTAGCTGAGTGGGTGTGTTGGGGATTACAGTGACATGCTACAGTGAACATGTGATAAAATGACAGCATATTTATGGTGCAAATGCACAAATAGCATGATACACCACACATACCTGTTGCAGGACTCAGGAACAATATAGACAGACCCTTTACTTACAGAAAAGTTTCTTTGCATAGTTTCTCATTTCCCTCAGTCTTCTACAAAGAGACTGAGAATATACTCCTTCATTCTACAGCCAGCCACACTCTATTCAAGCACCTCCTTATAATTCATGCTCATGGGTCCTATAAGATCAGAATGAACAAGGCCAAGGGGACATGTAGAATATGAGGAAGACAGTCAGAAGGGTGATCACACCAACTTCCCCAATGCACAACCCTTACAAAGGTGTGGTGAAATAGCAGTGTCAGCAAGGTTAAAACCAAGAGCTTGTGAGTCATTGATGCCTCATACAACATGAAGGGATAGGTGACCCAGGTGTTTGTGCCAATTTTGCAGCATCAGTGCAGAAGACATGGCAAGCACTGACAAGACAGGTAGGAGATTGAGCCAATATGTCCTATTGTGCAAGAACCTGGTGCAATAGACAATGGAGTTGTTGGAGATTGTGCAGGTGCCAGATGTATAAGTGACCATGTAACCATGAAACCTAATTTGTCTAGATGACTGGTGGAAATGAAGTGATGTCCAGCACCAAGAACACATAGGATATCTTTCAGAGTGATGGATGTGTAACCTGTCAGGTGAGAAGCAGAGTGCAATACTGTCTGAATACCAAGGCAGGATATGACTGAATTATCTCCTAGTGAGACAGTCTGTAGTAAATTGCTCTGGTATGTGTCAAAGTCTTCTCAGTACAGATTGATGTGGTCTGTACAACCTGAGCCTAACATCCAAAGGTGGGATGATGTCCCAGAATAGAAGCAAGCTGTGAGTTCCTCTGCTGAGTTTATGGTAGCTGACATGACATTGAGCTTGACACTCCCTCCCTTATTCTTATCCTATTCCCTCTTAGTTCTAACTTCGTCCAGTACTCCATGCAGCATCCAACATGATTTGACAGTGTGGTTTCTTCTTCTGCAGTGGCTGAGAAGTAACTGATTCCATTGTGGATTGGAAATTTTGAATGTGGCCAGGCATAGCTGTCCCTTTGTTCTTGCTTCCTCATCAAGGGTTCATGCACAGATGATGGTGGGGTCAAGAGTATCAAGGTCAGGGGAAGCCAAGATGATAGAGACCAGGTTGGATCATGTGGTGGGTAGGGCCTGAAGGAGTATAAGAGCAAAGTGAGGATTGGTTTTGACAATGCCAACTGAAGTCAGTTTGTCATGTTCAAGAGTAAGACTGTCTAGTTGAAGCACAAGGGAGGAGGCTAGATTAAATTGGCACCTGAACAATGCTTGAAAACTGAGAAATGCCATTAGTGCACTCAATTTTCCACATGCAGTTTTGAACATTGCCCAAACTTATTCAGTAGTGAGTGCATCATTTTCAATGATCATATCAACAGTTTCTGTGACAGACATGTGGATGACTGCTTTTGTGGTGTTGTCATCATTGTCCCATTTCTTCCACTCTGCATCATTTATAATGGTGTAGCCTTTTCCCTCAGGAGTAACACCAGATGACACAGTGGGTGCTGGTTTCAGTTTTGTCATGGTGCACTATACACCCACAATCATGAAGGCAGACTTGACCACAATAGCCCATCTTCAGTAGTTGGTGGTGTCTTCAAGCTTGATGTTGATTTTAGGTACTGATGTCATGCCATAAGATGTGATAGAGAAGATAATGGTGAATAGTATGGGTGGGCATAGGAAAATAAAGAGTAGAGTGAGTTGGTACAAGCTGGGCAGGGCCCATAATCCATGAAGACCCAGACATGTACAAGAGTGAGAGACAATGTCTGAGTATTTATTTGTGTACATGACAGCAACTATAAATACAACTGTAGTGTGTGCACAGACCAATGTGACAGACTGGCAGTGTGTGTGTGTGTAGCAGTACAACAGCATAACTCAAATAGGAAATATAAGACAAAGTGTAAGTGTTCAACACATACTAATCTTGGTCTCATTGATGTGTTGCTGGATGACTTCCCATAAGACCTGACTCATATTTTTCATGTTTCCAAATGTCTCTAAACATGATTGACTAACCTGCTGGTTCCATTTCAAGCTCAGCTCACCACTGCATCACCATTCATAGTTTTTTAGACCCTCCATAAATTTCTAGTCTAGAGAGGCCTCCCCTCCCTCTCTAGACAGCACAAAGTTGCTCTAAATAAATTGTAGTCAGGCACAGTGTTTTTCCAAGTGCTAGATTGCCTGCCACTGCCAAGTGTAGTTCTCCTCTCCCTCAGTCCCAACTTCTCAACACTGTTCATGCCATTATACCTATACCCACATTTAGCCATCATCCACACTCTTTCATATTGTATTCTACATTCATTTACTGTTTTCAAATGGATCTATCATCTGTTCCCATGTCCCACAAGCTTGTGTCCAAATTAATGGCAAATGGTGTCCAGTCACATACCCAGAAGACTCTGTTGAAGATTTGGTTGTATGTATTTCTGTGTGAAAGTGTACTCAAGTAGTCCTGAACATGTTGTAGCAGTACAAGCCTCATGGCAGTTTGACAGCCCCCACAGCAAGTCAGCTTCATGCACATCCAATTGAGAAGAGCTCAAATGTCCAAGAGTCACCCACTCTGCCACTGCCAAAGCCCTCATTAAAGAGAGTGGCCACCACTTCTGCTCCACCAGCCACCTAGCCACCCATGCCATTACCAGATGACAAGCCTGCAATATGACTTATCCCCAGCCTCCTTTAATGGGGAGCTGCCTTGGAACAAGGCCAAGTGTCAGGCTGCCCTTTATTTTCCCTATCTTTCTCTATATTTTCCATATTTTTCTTGTGTTTCTATCAATACAGATCTCATAATCACTCCTGATCTATAAAGTGATTCTCACAGTCATGCATTCCTCTTATTCATCCTGATTGGCTGATGATGTGTATGTTGTCCAATCTCCAATTGGCCCAGTTATGAAGTAGTTATGACTCATTTCTCATGTTTACTGCAGATGCTCATTCAGCTCTCTCACACTTGCTGCAGAGTATCACTAATCTTTCCCACACTTACTGCAGACATCAGTCATCCCCTTTTTGATTGGTTACTATCTATAACTTTACTGTGCAGCCTTTTCTAGTTCATTGACCTGCCCTAGAGTACTGTACTATATATACTGTAGGACTCCTAGCAATATTCTCCAGTTCTGATGATCTGGGATATCCACTAGGTACAGTAGTACTGTTATGAGGCACTTGCTTAGGCACCTTGTAACAGACTTATGTTTTCCTTTTTTCTTTTCCTTTACCTTACTTACTATAAGTGTAGTATCAACTACAGTTGTTGAGCTTAGCTCCAACTTATAGTAAGGACTCTATCTCTACTCCTTTATAGTCCTACAGATTTACAAACTGTGCTGTGAGTTTTACTCCAAGTACTATAAAGCCTCATTATCTTTTTTTATCTTTATTTATTTATTTATTTATTTATTTATTTACATTTACTTGTTAAGGACCACCACTATACAATTAGCAAGGACTCACCTTATTGCATCTCTGTTTATCTCTTGTTCATTTCATGCTTGTAGCTACATTTACTTTAGCTCACTATGGACACAACCTGTGTGAGCACAGGCTAGGGCAGGCAGTGAGAACTGATATGATGGCGATGGTATTGAGCAGCATGTCCCCATAGGGGAAGTGATCAGACAACATGTCTGCAGTGAGTAGAGTAAGGTGTGGCAGTGAGTAAGTGCCACAATGCAAGAGTATGAGCTGCAGGGAGAATGAGAAGGAATACTAGTGCAGGAAGTGACGGTACTCACTCAGTGTCTGTAGGACAACAACTGAGGAGTCATATTGTAGGTATGCACTTTATATAGTGAAGTTGAAGAGGAGATGCAATCCTAAAGTATAAGGATGCCTATGTATGTGAGGGACACATATTGTCTGGAGTGCAAGTGGTGTGGGAGTGGTGTTGAGGTAATGATGTATCAAAAGTATGTAAATTGTATGTACTAGTATTGTGGAGGAAATGCTGAACAAAATGTTAATGAACATACAATGAATAATCAACAACCTGTTCACATGATCTTGTTGATTGCTGCACAATCATTGTTGATCAGTGAACCTTATTTACTTGTACTGTCTTTAGCACTCTTGGTTTGTATAAGTA
>QLPN01001219.1:0-15290 GCA_003314395.1 Albatrellus ellisii
CGGCATTGCGAGCCTGCGCGCACATGATCAGGGTTTCGCTCGAAAAGTCACGAGCGGCAGTTTTCTTCGTTTCACCCTTGGGTCTTTGTCACAAAAATTTCCAACCGCTCATATACGAAGATGAAATTACTGATGACACTATCGAATGGAATCCGAACAGTCAACCACCGCTGTCCGGAGGCGTTGTGCTAGCGAAAGTTAGCGACTGTCATCGTCGCTCGCAGTTGTGGGACCATCCAACACCTTTGCGCCCAGCGCTACAGGGGATCCATGCCGAAAGTGGTCACTTGTGCTTGCTTCTACTATCACGGACCCTTGATTGTAGATAGAGCGAGAGGGCGGAGTCACAGGCTCGCAAGTGTCAATGCTCGAGAGCGACGAATCAGGAGAGTCCCGCTCTGCCTCTGCGTCGTCAAACTGACCATCTTCGACTCGGTCAAATACGGCCGTAGATCCAAGTGGATACCTCTCGGCTTCATTACAGGTTTGGGTCACAAGCTCCCAGTGAGAAACCACAGCGGCAGTGTTGTTCGTTTCTAGAGAACGATCAACCACTTTCGAACACTCGGATGCGGAGTTCAGGTTCGTGTCGACCCTGCCGGATTGCTGTGAATACGGAGAGTACGTGAACAGGCCATCGACCTCGTGCATCGGTATTTCATCATTGCCAAGAGCCCGTTTTGGACGAGAGATGTCAAGTGCTAAAGACGGGGCTGACTCTGACCCGAGTTTCGACTGCACTAGTAACACCGGAAGTGACAGGGCAGCATCACTCTTGATCGGGAGGATGTGAGTGCGTGGGGAAAAAATCGTCAGATACGGATACTGTGCATCCAGAGTAAGAGCAAAAGCAGGGCGATGGGACGAGTCTGCCCGTGACGGTTTCCCAGGTGGGTTCGAGGCGTGCAAGGAGGCGTACATGACATGGCCGACCTTTGCGAACCCAGTTATGTTATTCATGTATGAAATGTTGGGGCAGGTGCACTCACTACGAACGAAGAGCACGCATACGGGGGTAACTGCACCGTCCTGCTCTTGAGCTTGGCCGCCAGCTGCTCAACAGAGAGATCACGCAAGACACAGCGCTCGGGCCCTTCGCACGTCTGTTCTAACGCCAGCCTTCCCCCAGTAGCATCAGGCGTGGGATACTCGAAGACCAGAATGGCGTCCAGTCCAGGGTAGTCTATGTGCAGATACCGCCGACCTGTGTCGTCACCAGTCTGTAGCTCGTGGCACACAACGTAATACAAGATGGACTTCCATAGCTGTTCAGATGCGAACGGGGGCCGGCGGGCAGCACTGGGACCGAGGGTAGTTTGGCGTGCGGCGTTGGCGATGGGGCTGAAGGCGACAGAATTAACAATCCGCTGGAAGCTATTAGACCAACATGCACGCTGGTCAGATCCGCGGGCTGAGTGAGGCAGGGAGTTGTCATGGCAAGATGGACTCATCGGAGACGAAGCGTGTAAGATTCTGAAAATCTGTTGGACAATCAAACAAATTCAGGGAAGGATGTGCAACACTCTCAGTTAGATCCACACGCCAACTGTCATACTGCCGGTCACAAGATCAAGGATCATCCATGTCGTGACTTATTCCGAATATCAAGGGTCCAACTGGCCAATGGCCCTATCATGATCATAAATAGTAGCACTCAGGTCGAGCGAGCGCTCGACCAAACATTAGCGCAGTTGTCACAGACATTAAATAATTGGATGCAGGTAAAAGAGCGACGAGGCTAGGATAGAATGTACGACTAATATTTGGGAAAAACTAGGTCATCATCAGGAACAAGCTCACGCCCAACTGACCGTACGCGTATTAAGGTGTTACACGTACTCTAAAGTCCGCGGGGTGACCACTCCCATCACACATGCACAAGGTTCGTCATTGGAAAGGGCCAGCAAGATTACAGGAAATGAAGAAAAAATGATGTTGATGATGGCGAGTTTCATGTGTCAGGCATGGAGGCACCTGATGGTCCACTGTCAACGTCATATTGTACAGTTTTTTCGACGTTGATTCGCAACTATCGTGGGTGAGAAAGCGTGCGCGTCAGAAAAGGTAGACAACATGGGAACTTCCGCGGAGAGCACCCACCTTTGTTGATGTTTCCTCAGCTTCTTGCTGTGTCTGCAGATAACATGATGATCCTTGCACACAATTGACCGGCAAACACACTTACCAAAGTAAACCGGCCAACTTGAGTCCGTCGACAGAATGAATCCGGAAACACCACAGGTAGCGGATGGTCCCCATCGCCGGAGTGCTGAGAACGGCCCCGGAGAGACCGTCGGCTGTTGAGGCTGCCGACAAGCCGGGTCAAAACTCAACTCTACAATAACGGTATGCCAATAGCTCACGTGGCAATAAGCGAGTTTGCGTATACTACGACAGCCGATGAGCACGAGGTCTTCGGGTAAAATGATAGGAGCATACGTTTACTGATAACGAAGTGCAGCCCGAGGAACACAAGGTTGTCTGGCATCGATAACCACTATCGCACGCCGTCAACAAGCCATATCCAGGAATGATTACAGTGACTCACACAAATCATAGACACAATCGTCGTCAAGCTAGAGTAGAGCTCTAAGTGACGAGGAAGACTACGTGAAGTTGAACACAAACCAAGTGAGAGCCCCGTTATTGACAGTATATAACATGATGGTGTCGATGATGTGGTCCATACTGTTGTTGGACGATCAGAGTGGGGGCACGTTGAAAAATCGACAAAAACTCGCCTGCCAAAGCCGGTCCTACTCGTCTGCAAGTAGAAGCAAAGGGAAACGGCGATGAGGATGTCCACAGTTGACGCCATCGAAAGGCCAAACGTAAAGACCCACTGAAAAAATAGTCAAATTAAACAGGTCATTGTGGCATCGCAAAACATACACCGTAGCTAGAGACAAAATCGGAATAACTCTTAAGCCGCGCCCTAACAGTGTTCTTGTCAGTGTCATTGAATACGGCCTTGTCCATAAAAGACGTACATCTCAGTGGTTGATACTGATCATAATAGCGACGAAGTTTGTTAGATATTCTTCAGATAATCTCCAGGTACTTACCAATGGCGGCACCTGTATGTCAGTTGTAAGAATCGTTGCATCGAACATGACCTTAGAGTGACTTACCAAGCCGAGCAAATGCCAATGTGATCTTGTACAGGGACAGACGAGGTCAGCCATGGCACAAAAGTACAACTTATGGAACACGCACCAGAGGCACCGAAAGGAACCAGTTATTCTTGCTCACTGGAGTCTGATCAGAAGGCGGAGACCAAGTGGACCATATGCGACGTACAACGTAAGACCCTATGACAGAAGAACCTGCCATGCCACTCGAATCAGACTCTGGGTATCGTAAAAACCGAAATGACCTACAAATGTACAAGCCAGGTGATAAATGCCTAGGAACACAACGGCCACAGAGTCAGACACGGCACACAAAAGGGGGACTCAGCGTACCGTGAGTGCCACTGTGAGCTGGGATGGTAGGTGGCATTGAGTAGGAGGAACAGTATACTGGTAGCAACACATACCCCAATGGTCCTAGAGAAGAGCATGAGAACAATGTCTTCGGATCATAGTCGAATGTGAAGCTCACACTGGTATCTCATCACCGATATCCCGTTCCCCGAAGTGGACAATTAAATAGTCCCATGCTGAAGTACATGCCAGGCCAGTATGTGTGGCATCGAGTGCCCTGTTGAGGGAAGCGGTCAGAGAAAGCCACCTCTCTGGAAATGAATGGAGAGCTACCAGATGGTCAAAACCTAGAGTGACGATTCGACGGGCGAGGGTCAAACAAAAGTCGGGCACAAGACGAAAAAGCGGCTATACCAAAAGCTTTATGCGCAGAAGATCTTGGGGATACAGTCGGAAGTAGATGAAGGTCTGTACAGCGACTACGCCCGAGAGCCTGAGCACGAGCTGGAGTGAGCACAGAGGATGAAGACAGAGAGAAAACGCACGCTGTGGAAACAAAGCAGCCAAGTAAGATAGCTCCCAAAGTAGCCGGGATGGACATGATGCGACTGGAGCATGTAAGGACGGAGGGGGTGATATAAAGGAGGGCGTGACATATGAAATTGATCAGGCGCGTCAATTAAAGCTTTGGGACCTCGGCAGCGTGAAGAAATATGACTGTGCACCGATTCCTCCGTAGCGGCAATCGACTTGATGCATACTCTGCCAATCTCCGCCACACATGTCTACTCACCCCATCTCATATGCTGCGTCAAAGCACGAATGCAACTCGTATTCTTTGCTTTGTCTGGGGTTTTTTTCATAGCTATCGTTCCTGGCTAGATACTGCAAGGATCCATGTGAATATCACGAGATTACCAGTGTGATGTACAACCAGCCTTTTGTTCTCAGGCTGTCAGACGGGGACTGAGAAGTTCAGGTCTGCAGTTTTGGGGGAAGCTTGAGCGCTTCAACTGCAGAGCGCTTTATCCGATACGCGACGCCTATTCCAGCACAGATCCGGAGCAAACGCATGGAGGTCCGCTGCCTCGAGTAGGCGTCATGCCGTACTCTATTCATTTCATCAGATCACATCAACACATCGAGGAGATCTTATCTCGATAAACCCCACTCACCAACAGTTGAGAGCCACTCAGGCGACGGCACCAACCACCCACTGGCGCTCTCTCATGATGACTTTACGACGGTTAATTCATGAATAGGCCAACGTCGAGCGGTCTCTTCATAGATTGAGTTTTGTCGGTGAAACAGCGGGCGAGACATAGCGCCGGGCGTGCAGTTCCTGTAACAGGCGCTATTAGGCTGCTAGCGGGCTCGCAAACGAATCAACCCTATCTGTAGCCAAAACCGTTACACAGATGCCACGTATACTCAACGGAGGTCGGAACTGAATTCGAAGCGGAAATGTGCTGTGCTGTGCTTGCTAGTCAAGAAGTTTAATTTCGGCGCGTCGATGACAGGAACAGGACTAGTATTTTGCTACCGTTGCGATGTGTAGACGGCGCATAAAATGGACTGCGCCCATAACGCGCATAACCTTTCAAGTCTCACTCGGGTACAGCCCGATGGATCAACGATGTCCACACCATTAACTGTCAATTACCACGTTCCCCACCGTGAAAAATGTGCGGTGACAGCATACAAAACCAAACTGGCCCAGAGAATCCTGATCCCTTGGTCTTGGTACGGGCTTAGCCACATGCATCGAGTCATGTCAGACCCAAACCTTTGTGTCAGCTTTGATGGCTCTACCAGCCCTTTACTGCCTGAGTCAACAAATTAATTTGCTCTATCGTCCAAACAGTTATATTTCTGCAGTGAAATCTCAACGACCACCACACATTACGTACGCTCACCAAAAAAAAGCATGGCCGGGATGTGCTACTTCGAGAAGAATCCCACTGTTTCTACTACCAAACTGCAAGCTTGCCATCGCTCGTTGCTTGGCAAGCATGGAATGAGCTGCTCATTCTTGCACACCCGTCCGCTACCTGACTATCGTGCTTGTTTCATGCCCTTTGTGCACCTGCCGCACTCGCTTTATCGCTGTCCCCACCCCTCCGTGCACAAGGGCCATGGAACGAGCACCATGTGTGCTCGTTCCGTATGTCGTCGATCGTCGCCATTCGTCTGACCCTTTGTTGTCGCTCCCTAAAGCACCAGTGTCTCCCCTGTTATTATTATAATAGTACATAAATACTACAAAGTAGATGTGATAAATATGAAGTATGTATAAAGCACATAGATAACAGTAACGCCATCATCATGGTGCATGCAAAGAACAGAAGTGTTTTTCGAATTCAGGACCAGTGGAACGAGAGCACGTGATGATGGAGTCGAAGCACGTGCAAAACACGGGTGCAAGACATATGTGTAGCATGAAACTGGATGAAAGAGCGGTAGGTAGCACAAATTGATCTCATTGCTTCGCGTTTTCGAGAAAGAGTGGAGGATGTGGGGTGAAAGCCTTGCAACTGCCTTGGATAAATGAATAATTATATACCTTCAGGTTGCGAAGCGCCACAGTCGCGCCAACTTCGCGCTGCCTGTCACAGTCACATCCATTCATCTCTTTCACCACGCCTTGAGTTGAGTTGGACATGGCTGTATGTCTTCAATTTCCTTATTACCCTTCCATGCCTTCTTACGCTCTACAGCAGTCCTTAGCAGTATCCCAAGAAGATGACATCCTCAGCGATGTCGTTCCCAGTAATATCGTCTCGCGTCAGGTACTACCCGCCACACGCGCTCTACTGTATCTGCCCGTTTGACCGCCATCATGTATTTTTATAGGACACCCCTGGAGATGTCGAGAGTGAAGGTGATGATGTTGTACTAGAGGAAGACGAACTCATGAGCGAAGACGAGGCAGAGGTGAGTAACACGTTGAGCTTTCTTCAGCCACTGCCTCCTTACACTCAGTGTTGCGTTATTAGTCTTCTAGTCATCTGTCGAAAGCACAACAGAGTGTTGAGCGCCAACAAAAGAAGCAGGAGCGGAGGGCTGCAGAGGGCAAGCTTCAGGAAAAGAGGCATGAGATGGACAAAGCTAAGGTGTGCCATCAATCATTATTCTACTGACCCTTGTTTCTCATCTGTGTCAGATCACAGATGCTGTTAAGCGCTACTCTTACCTGCTTGGTCAAACCGATCTGTTCCGCCACTTTGTAGATATGAAGGTCAGTCCCGAGTTTCCGTTGTGGTCTCAACCTACCAACCCAGCTTGATAGAGAGCCCGTGACCCTGAATACGCTGCACTAATGGATGCCCAACCAAAACCGAAAGGGAGAGGCCGGAAGAAGTCTTCGTAAGTCTTTCCGTTGAGTCCTAGCCGCTTGCTTATGCGTTGTCCTCAGAGACAAGAGTGCTCGCCATCGCAAGTCTGAGAAGGAGGAAGATGAAGAGATGCTCAAGGACGGGGAGCTCGCAGCAGATGGTAACGATCAGCCGTATGTTTTTGAGGAGTCTCCTAGTTGTGAGCATTGACCAGCATAACTTGCTCCGCTGAGAATTGTCACTGAGCTGGAAGGTTTCAGTCATTCGGGGGGCTATGCGTCCGTACCAGCTTCAGGGATTGAACTGGCTGGTTTCACTCCATCACAATGGCCTGAATGGCATATTGGCGGACGAAATGGCAAGTTCGGTTGCGTTTCCTGCCAGTATTTACTCACCCGTCCCGTTTCTACACCAGGGTCTTGGCAAAACCCTACAGACAATCTCGTTCCTAGCTTATCTCAAACATCAGTGTTCTATCCATGGCCCTCATCTCATCGTGGTGCCCAAGTCGACGCTGCAAAACTGGGCTCGCGAATTTGAGAAATGGTGTCCTGACTTCAAGATCGTGCTGCTGTCTGGTTCGAAAGAGGAACGTGCCGAGCTCATCGCAAATCGTCTGATCACACAAGACTTTGAAGTCTGTATCACGTCTTACGAAATCTGTCTCATCGAGAAAAGCGCATTGAAGAAGTTCAGCTTTGAATACATCATCATCGATGAGGCGCATCGCATCAAAAACGTTGATTCAATACTGTCCCAGATTGTGCGCTCCTTCCTGTCACGCGGTCGTCTGCTCATCACAGGCACCCCGTTACAAAATAACCTCAAAGAGTTGTTTGCCTTGCTCAATTTCATCTGCCCAGAGATTTTCTCAGATTACAGTGACTTGGAGAGTTTCTTGCATAAAGACGATTCAACCAGCGATGACGATGAAGAGAAAAGCAAGAAAGTCGTTGAGGCTCTGCACAAGATCTTACGGCCGTTTCTTCTTCGGCGTGTCAAGAGCGACGTAGAGAAGAATTTATTGCCAAGTGAGGCGGATTTCAAATACTATTCATTGATTACTCACCGTTCTTCAGAAAAGGAAATCAATATCTACATCGGCTTGACGGAGATGCAGCGCAGATGGTATCGCTCTGTACTTGAGAAGGACATCGACGCTGTTAATGGTCTGACGGGCAAGAAGGAAGGAAAGACACGTCTGATGAATATGGTCATGCAATTGCGCAAGGTCACCTGTCATCCATATTTGTTTGACGGTGCGGTATGTATGCTTTCATGCCGAGTCAGTCAGCAGCCACTGATCCTGTGCTGTTCCTAGGAACCGGGCCCGCCTTATACCACCGATGAACACATTATCGAGAATTCGGGGAAGATGGTAATCCTCGACAAGTTGCTCAAGAATATGAAGGAAAAAGGTTCCCGTATCCTAATTTTCAGTCAAATGAGCCGAATGTTGGATATTCTGGAAGATTACTGCTTGTTTCGTGGGTTCAGTAAGTCATTACTTCGTTTCGTTTCATATTGAACGTATGGACTAAGGAGCATCCATAGAGTACTGCCGAATTGACGGAAGTACCGCGCACGAAGACCGCATCGCCGCCATTGACGAGTACAATAAACCAGACAGTGAAAAGTTCATCTTCTTACTTACGACACGTGCTGGAGGTTTGGGCATCAATTTGACCACAGCGGATATTGTCGTTCTCTACGACAGTGACTGGTTCGTTGTAATCACGATTAACTTCTAGTTTGATCCACATATTGCGGCAGGAATCCGCAGGCTGACCTGCAGGCCATGGATCGCGCCCACCGGATCGGGCAAACGAAACAAGTCTACGTCTTCCGGTTTGTCACTGAAGAAAGTGTTGAAGAGCGCATGCTGGAGCGGGCCGCGCAAAAGCTGCGCCTTGATCAGTTAGTCATTCAGCAAGGTCGACAGCAGGCCACGAAAGGTGAGTCTGCAGCAGCGGGGTCACAGAAACTCGACGCTGAATCCCTAGACAGCCGCGAACAAGGAGGAGTTGTTAGAGATGATTACCCACGGCGCAGAAAAGATTGTCAACTTGAACGAGTCGTACGTCGTCTTAAAACTTTACAGACAGGTCTTTGAATGAATGGTGTTTCCAGAGTGATTATCGACCAAGATATAGATGCCATTATTCAGCGAGGCGAAGAACGCACGGCCGAGCTCAATAGCAAGTACGAAGGACTGAACTTGGAGGATCTGAGCAATTTCAAGTCCGAGAACACGGTACAACAGTGGGAGGGCGAGGATTTCCGTGGCCAGCGGAAAGCT
Source organism: Albatrellus ellisii (assembly GCA_003314395.1). Lineage (NCBI taxonomy): Eukaryota > Fungi > Basidiomycota > Agaricomycetes > Russulales > Albatrellaceae > Albatrellus > Albatrellus ellisii. Next base: position 9,060 of record QLPN01001219.1, read on the forward strand.
CTAAACTTTAATATGCTGTCGTTGTCCAAGCGAGAGCGCAAGTTGAACTATTCGGTTGATAGCTACTTCAAGGAGACGATGCGTGCTGGACCTTCCAAGACGGAGAAGGCGCCAAAGATTCCTAGGGCTCCGAAGCAGATCCAGATGTCAGGTTCCGCGAAGTGATATATCGTGCATCACTAACGTTATGTGTACAGGCAAGACTTCCAGTTCTTCCCTCCGCGGTTAGCTGAGCTTCAAGAACGGGAGTTGGCAGCTCACAAGGTCTGACATACCACCACCCTTGGTGCAGGTGTGACACCATTGCTTACGATTTCCGCGCAGAGAGCGAACGACATCCCCGCTACCTTGCGAGAGGCTCAGGGACCGGAGGATGTGGCCGAGAAACTCGAGACTGAACGGCAAGCTGCGCAAGACTTCATCGACAACGGTAATACGTTCTTCCAGTACTAATCTACCCAGGAGGCACTGACCTCAGCCTGCAGCCGAGCAGCTGACTGAAGAGGAGATGAAGGAGAAGCAGGACTGCATCGATGCTGGGTTTGAGAACTGGAGCCGTCGCGACTTCCAACAGTTCGTACGCGCTCTGGAGACGTATGGATGGTCTGTCTCACTATTGCACTACGGCGCATAGTGGGATTCATAAAAAAATTCTAGGACGGAGGATTTCGAGTTACTCGCCTCCGAAATCCAGGATAAGAATGAGTGGGAAGTTGCCGAATACTATCCTGTTTTCAGAGAGAAGTGGACAGAGCTCGCGGGTAAGACCATTGTTGTTACACTGCAGGACTGACGGCTACTTATGGTTGTTCGTGAAGAATACTCTCGAATTGCTGCCAGGATTGCTGAGGGAGAGGCAAAACGCAACAAACGGTCCAATCTCGAGTCGCTCCTTGCCCAAAAGATCAATTCAGTCCGCTTTCCTATGCAAGAACTCGAGCTGAACTATCCAACCACAAAGGGCAAGGTGTACAGCGAGGAGGAGGACCGTTACTTGTTATGCAGGTTGAGCCATTATGGTATGCGCGCGGACGACGTGTATGAGCGCATCAAAAAGGACATTACCGAGTTCCCAGTCTTCCGGTTCGACTGGTTTTTCAAGAGCCGCTCACCACAGGAGCTTCAGCGTCGCTGCAACACGCTCCTGAGCATGATTGAGAAGGAGGCTGAGGCAAAGCAGGAGGAGATGAAGACAAAGGCGAGCGGGAGCTCGTCCCGCGGAAAGGTCGGTGTTTTTTCTCACCGGGCTTGCCGACCGATTCGGTGCTCACTCGCGGCGTATGCCCTCTACGTCTACAGAAGCGAAGTATAGATGAGGTACAGAAGACGGAGAAGGCATCCCGCTCGTCAACGCCGGCTAGCACACCAGCAGCAGCAGCAGCAGCAGCAACGACGAACAAACGGTCATACAAGAAGAAAAAGACATAAGCCTGCGCTAGAATATCGCATCACTTATCTGTTGTCACCCATCATTGAGTTATTGCTGCCCTATAGAATTGTAAATGTATCGATCGGAGGCGTGGTATTGGACTGGTGTACAAGTCAGCTCGAAGAGGGTAGCTTATGTCTTATGATGACGTCTTGTCTTCTGGAGGTTGGCTTTGTTGTCCACTTAAATAACAGGTCCGATGTGATTGACACTACAATACACACGACATGAATTTCATGACACGGACTAAGATGGTGTAGTAGACACCAGCAAGCATGTAGTGATGATAGAATGATGGTCGTCAATATATATGTCTATTGGACAAATGTGATCACCAACGCCACGGGGCGTGCTGATTAGTGTCTATCATTTCTTGGCACTCTTGAGAAACAAACGAACTACATCCCCGAGTTCACGCTAGTGCGTACTCGATCGTAGTATATTGGGAAATACGGTAGCAAGGAAAAATTTCCCGCCAGTGAAATGCCGACCGGGGGTCGATCGTAAGACCCATCTCCGTGCAGCGAACTCGGGTAATATGACCACCGTTCATTTTCATTATTACTGTTCATTCACTCCAAACTGTGGCTGTAATGCACGATGGACCGTTCCTTGTGCCAAGCTAACAAGACTGAATCCACGCCTCCGTGCCCTCTGCGTATCTTTCGTGGGGGTATTTCCGTCGTCGGCGTCCTTGTTTGAAGCCGATATTGCGTCCGAGTCTGAAGCCGTAAGCATGAAGTCTGGATTCGTTGGATCGGAGGGCTCTCCCCGCAAGGAACGGGTGTCCACGGGAGGAGGGGCTCCTCTAATGTTTCCGCTTCGGTCCCGTCCAGAGGGGGTGAGCCGCTGCGGAGGTGGGGCTCTTGCTGGCGGTGTGTTTGGCATTCCATGGTGGCTATGATGTGCATAAATGACAAGCACGACGAAGACAAGGTGACATACTCAATGGTAGATGAATCGGGTTCTGAGCAGGCGGGTAGGACAATGTTTATATGAAGATGATGGTCCATTGACGGCGCACTCGACGAGCTGGTTGACGGTCCTGGCGGAACCATAACTGTTCCGCATATGAAGTTCATATAGAACAACTCGGGCCACTCACGAATGTCATGCCCACATATTGTAGCCGCCTGCAATATGTTGGGCGGGACAGGAGGAGTGGGCAAGAGGAACCGAATCATTCTCGTTCGATTGACGAGTTCTGTGAGATGTTCAAGGATCACTTGGGAGAGGAGACGGATACTGTTACAGAACGATCTCACTTTGTCTCTTCGCGTACAGTTTCTCCTTAACATACTGAGGCGCGCACGGCCCCACAATCGTTATCAGGCCTGTGATAATCGGGTCGAAGAATCTGGGCCACCTCTCCGTCCTCGCAGGTATGTTAACATAATTCACCCAAAACCAGAGCATGAGATCGTCCACAGGACCGCGACGCAGAGGCCAGAACACCAAGTTTTCCAGGAGAACGCCCAGGGGAAACGCGAGGCCGGGCATAAGCAGCTGGATCAATTTCATCCACGTGTCTTGTCCGATGTCGTGACAGAAGTCGTAGTATGACACTAAGCAGGCGGGCGACGCGTCGGTGAATGGTGCGATCGGAAAATGACGATACCACACAGGAAATGCCAGCATAGAGAAGAATGCAATGTAGGGGAGCAGGAGTGTGAGATGGTACGTCAAGTGGACGAGAATGTCGAGGGCTACAACGCTGAAAGGGCGCGCCGGTAGCCTCGGGGGTACGGTGAGAGCAGTGTTCATGGTGGGGGTGGATCAAACGAGCGTTGTGCAAGAGCGAACCTGTGCGCTAGGAATTTAAAAGAAAGACGTGGCAACATTGTCCACAGTCATTGGGGCTTGCTCAGTCCTAGCTATTGTCGTCGCCGATGCCACTTCCAAGTGCCACAAACGAGTTAGCCGAGACGGTTGGCCGGTGGACCGTGACACTGGCGCCACCGAGTTACCATTTTTGGACCTTTTCTCAATCTCACCTTGTCTGCTGTTATGTTCAGATAGCAGTTCTCTTGTACCATGCTACGTCGTCGTCTAGCCAACAGAGCGTGGTCCTTTCATACTTTTCCGTCTTAGCCTTCTGGTTTCAGTGCCAAAGCGAGTATAATCACCACCGATGTACCGGGGCGACCAAATCAGTACACCTGGATTTAATATTGAGGTCTTGAAGTGTGGACGTCGTACAACCACAGAATATAATGATACACGAAAGCGACTTGTCTTCTCTTCCAGTCCCAGGTTTCAAGGCACAATTGGCTACCTCGACCAACGATCCCCCTCCCTGCAGAATCATGTCCTCCTATTCGACGCCGCGCCTGGCGTGCGGCGGCACCAGCTCGGTTTTGGCGACAAGTAGGAGCACCGCCACCCCTTCTTCCACTTTGGTCGGTGTCAATTCAAATCTTTTGTTGCGCAACGGTTCACCAATCTGTGCTGCAGGCTAAGAAGCACAAGCAAGCTGTGCAAGCGATCACTTTGGGCCAGCTCAAGAAAGGCGAACGTGTCAACGTACATGTCGACACGCTCCAATGTGCATTCTTACTCCGCGACAGATTCTCCGTGTGTAAGCGCCAGAGTAGGAATCCCTACCACCGTGATCTCGATTCCAGCCGAACGCTAGTCTTGACAATATGCGGCTCGCATCCATCAACGTGACACGACTTTGAGAGAGACCACTGACTCGTAGCTTCTCGTGGAGAGCCCGCTGGTTATGGTACGTTGATCACCGTTTACAACACGCCGATCTGTTTATCGATCAGACACTCGAAAGGTTGTCAATGAGTACCACGCAAAAACTGACAATCCGCTATCGTAGGTCTGCTTGCATCGGTCGTAACAATAAAAAATCCTGTCAAAGTGCACAAAGTATCATCGGGTGATCTCATTTTGCACAAGCGCACATTGAGTCCCGATCAAGACGCTTGTTTATGGCTTGCGAAGACGCAACGTCTGCCTTCGTGCGGCATTGATCGATACGTCGAGGCCAACGGACGAAATCAAGAACGTCCAGGAATTCAAGGGCCACACCATCTGATGGGGTGCTATCCCAAGCTATAACTAAAAGACAGGTGAAAACGCGGCATGACTAGGCGGATGCCCATGACCGTGGGAGCAGCACATCTTGCCGCCATGTCACTAGGCCAGTGAAAGCTGACCGACTACACCATCACCGGGCGCTCTCTCCCCTTTATGTTGGATTGACTCCGTACAGACGGCCTCATACGACATAAAGCGCTTGACACTCGCAATCATTACTTCCTCCTCGCTTACGCTGTTGATTGGTTTACTTTGTACGTTGCCTGCTACAGTCCTCATCCTGACTGTCCCACTGCCGGTAAGAACTTTGACAACTTGTGGATGTCCAATTATGATGCTCGTATTCGGATTTTCCCTCTGACAGCTTCTTGGCGATTACATTGCCTGACATGACGATTGTCTTCCCAGTCTTCGTGTGGCCCGACTTCGAACGCGTGTTGCACCACATCTAAGATGGAAGACAGAGAAAGTGAGTCCAGCTGCATGCTGTCGTGAATGACGTTTAATAGCAACTCAGGCACGAGCTGAACCTGCAATGCTACTGCCTCTCAGTTCAGTCAAGCCTAGTCGACATGTATTTCAGTCTCGTTTGATTCTACCAATATTGCACTATAACTTTGCCATCATTACACCAGAGGCTTATTGAGTCAAGTCATGCCCTACCCTGCCATGCTACCATTTCATAGGCTTGCTATTGTTGATTTGTTCCTCGTCTACCGGCCGACTGCTTTTAATATCGACTACTGGATCGAAAATATGAGACATTTGCTATTGTATGTGCATAGTTTTTGTGAGAACATGTTGAGATTTGAGGGAGCTATGAAGAATATACTGAAACGCTGTTCGACTGCAGGTGTCTGATAGCATATCGTGTCATCGGCGCAAGTCGACAACCAACTCAAGTTCATCCGCAGCCGGAGACCCAAGTCTATTGCGTCTTCATGAAGTTCTGGTCTCGTATCCGCTCCCGGTTCTCCCTTCGCAGGCGCACCTTCTCCGCCCTGCCGCCGGGTCCGTCATCTGGCAGTTCTGGACGATCGAGCAGCTTCCACAGCCACGGCGGGTACTCCTCGTCCGGGAGCGCGAGGACCGGTGGCTGGCTCTTCAGGTAGTTCACCCCTACCAGCACCGTGCCCTCCACACACGCAGAGCGCGGCTTTGATGCTGCACAAACACAAGCCGCCGTCATGGTCAGCGGAACTGTCAGCTCGCACATTTGGTACGCACCAGAGTCAGCCGGGGGAGCAGCATCCTGGGTTGATTTCGGTGATTTTCCTGATGTAGCTTTGGCAGCGAAGAAACGAGAGGGGGAGGGAGAGAAGTGGTGTGCTGGCCGTGGTACGCGCCGGAGGACGCAAAGAAGAGACATGATGTGGCGTGACGTGACTACAGGGGGTGACCACAGACAAAATAGCTACTGTATTAAGTTATCTTCCTGGCTAGTCTTGGTAGCTTTTAGGAATATATGGCACACGCTCAGTCGGTATCGAAAACGAATCGGATTAGATCCTACCTATATACTGCATGCTATAGGTGTCACCAGCGAATATACGCGGTAAAATCCAGAACACGGCTCATCTCAGTCAGTATCGGAAATGACTGAGGGACGACAAACAGGATCGAGGGCATTTATACAACTCAAACCTCAACATAAAACCGACATGCACATACGGCGTGCGACGTAGAGGTACAGGTTAAGTAGAAGACAAGGGTATACCAGACAACTCACCTCTTATATTCATTCCACAAGT
>QLPN01001219.1:20365-38463 GCA_003314395.1 Albatrellus ellisii
GGGGGGGGGGGGGCAATGCGAGAATACAGAGAGGCAAGACAGACATGTGTTTGGTTTTAAAGGTGCAGGCATGCGACGCCAGTGCGAATGGCAACTTGGATAGAGGAGCTAAGCGACCCACAGCAAAGGACGAAAGTGGGTGGTATGACGAGAGAATTCAGGAACGAAGGAGTGTGTGTCGAAATGAATGCGAGAACAAAAGCGCGAAGCCAAGGAGGCAGGAAATTTTGGGCGTACGACCAATGACGACAATGAAATATGCTTCATTTCTCCATGGATCTTTCGCACGAGATTCGGGATGCCAAGAAAATCAGAAAGCGGCCTTGGTGCATAAGCAGCTTGCAGGACGGAGTAAAAATGAATTGAGTTGCTATGGAGAAAGGAGCTCTCCTTTGACTGACCGACGCAGGGGAGGCGCGCACAGGTGAAACCTGGAAGTAATGAGGGTATCTATATGCGATGGTCGTGTGTGCGCAGGAGACACATAGAGTACCTTTAGGGCAAGTCATATGAGCAGGTGCCTCACTCTTCCGCCGCGTCTCTACAGTTCACCCGAGCACCACATTTGTATCCTCCATTCTGTGAAGCAGAAGTTCTAGTTCTGTACTGTTGGCCTGCTGGCAGGCTGATCGCCCTCCGACCAATACCCCTGACATCCTCATCGCAACCGCTTAACATCCGCTCGCCTTACAGGACTTAGTTCTCACCTGTTTTTGTACAATGAATACTTGGCTACATGGTTTTCATCAATCTTCGTCTTCATCTATCAGAAATGTTATATTTGATGAGAGGGATGATAGTACTAGTCTGATTTCCGAAAATGCAAAATGTGGGAGATCAAAAAATGCTAGATTGTACTGCTCGAAGTGGCTCTCGGCGTGCCACTAACCTTATTCGGGATTACTCTCCTAATGCCTGAATCAAACATGTCTTACATATCTCAAAACAGTTCCATTGTTGAGGTATATGTAACAATAAAATGTGGACAGCGTAGACGTGTGTTTGTGAGCAATTTGTGATCTGGAGACAACTTCTGTGTTTTCCGTAGGGAGTTGAGCTGGAGGTTATCAGGAAACAACTTATATTCATGCATTATGGCAAAAAGAAAGGAAAGTCCATTGTCTAGGATGTGACAATAAGGGTGATGGCTGGACACTTGCCAGAATATAGCATCTGCAGATGTGGCGATGATATAGAACAATGAGTTCTGCAGGGTAGTAATGCTGACATGGACAAGACACTATTCCATGCAGTCAATGTACCCAATGCTATACTTGGGGTGACTCCCATTAGTTTGTCTCTGTTTCATGCAAAAAGCTAAGCATGGTGCACTATCCAATGTTGAGTGACAAATCTGAGGACAAGAATTGTATTAAGAACAATCTTGGACAATTGTCACCCTACATCAACACTACTGTGTTTAATGTCATCAATACTTCCACTGTCCATCTGAAGGTCAAAGGGAACAAACTTGAATTGTATGGCCACAAAGCCAAAGGCAAAAGAACAATTGGAGTGGGTCCTTGTGACATAAACATCAAGACAGATCTAGACTGCATAATGATGCAAGAGGAACAACTGTTTGTGGTTGTTCTACAGCCTGAAGAACCATGTTACACAGATGTTGTCAAGCCCAAACATACCTCTGTAAAGCTATGGACACATGCCATGGATGGCCAAGCATGCTGTGTGCCCCCAGCCACAAAAGTTTGGCATGTATGTTTAGAATCTCAGACTTGTTGACGTGTGATGATCAGTGTGGTGGTCTCCTTAGGCCGGGGCACTCCATTCAAGGAGTTGAGAGGGAGTTGGTGTGAGTGCGCAGGTACAAACTGGGCAGAAGCCTGAGCAGAAGCAGCAAGACCAGCATGGATGTGAAATAAAAGTAGTAAAGAGCAAGTAAGTAGTCCATGACTGGGAGGGAGAGTAAGTACTCGACTGGGCAATCAATGTCCCTACAGATGCCTTTAAGTACAGGCAGAGTGGCGCACAGACCAAGCTTATGTAAAGTAAGTGTGGGGCATGGGTGCTGGGGTGAAGAGCAGAAAAACCCCATGCTAACAAGACTCAGCTTGTTCAAACAGCAAAGATCAGGCACCAGGTCGTCATCATCATCATCATCTGCAGACTCTAGCTCTGATGATGACGACAACAGTGACAGCCCCTCCTCATCCTCTTCCTTGATCCCAACTTGCTTCATGCTACATCACAGTAGCTTTTCAATCCACCTTCTTCTTTTTCCTCAAGACATTTAGCCATTTCTCACAGCGGTGTCTCAATCCCCAAAGTCTTCCACTTTTTTGGACATCTCTGCCCATTGACAGTTCATAAAACTTTGACTCACCCCTCACCCTCATGCTTTTTCGCAAAGTGGCATTTGGCACATGGAAGTATCACATGACCCCAAATTGTGGCCTGAAAATTTCCCATCCACACTTAAGGTTGGGTTCATCCATTTATGACTCAACTTGTGGTGTGTTATATTGTATGACCTAATGCATGGCAGATGGTGATTATGTACACTAATACTTGAGATAACTAACAATGGAATTGAAGATATTATACACTAGTTGTAAAATATATCAAAATGAACAAAGGTCCATTCTTTAGATGTAGTCATCTTTTGAGTTGTTCCAGGATAGAATCTGGGAGAGTACAATGGTTGTGGTACTACTTTAATGCCCATGCAGCTTGTTTCCCATCCAAGACCTTTTGATATGGATCCATAAAGTGTAAGGAGTGAGTGATATATCTAATGGAGTGACATGACATGTGGAAAAAAAATTCATCACAAAGGCTTACTGTTAGGGGTGGCTAAACACCTATATGAAAGGTTCTGGGGAACTTCGAGGCAAACGCACAATCAACACAACTGCGATTGAGAAGAAAGCAAGTACTAGTGACAAGAGGACTGATAGATGAAGAGGTTAAGATACCTCTATCTGATGTATAGTAAGGGTTCTTATAGTAATGTGATTGCTGCTGCGGATGACTGATGAAACAGATAAACATAATGTCTAAGGGGTTATGCCCTCAGGATAGCTCCACTACCATGTGTAAGTGGAGCAGAACAGAAGAGAAAGACAAAGAAAAAGTGGAGTCTCAGTGTGTACATCTGAATCCTGACACTTACTATTGCATGGACTCAACAGACACTGAGTCCAGTGCCTTGACAACACTTGTCCACTTGCTGAATGATTATTCATGAATTCCTGTTGCATTAAGAATCTTATTGATTAATGCATCTCTTTCTGGTCCTGTCATTTTACAGGAAAACAGAAACCTCTGAGGCTCTGCTAGTACACATAGCTTGAAATTGCTGGCTTTATATTTTTATGATACTCTATGTACAAAAAGTAGACGTGGATTGATTGCCAAAAGTCATGATTGCCAAAAGTCATGCTTACTCCTGCCATTTGGGCACAAATGTGACTAATCTAGTGTCACACAGGGTAGTTGCAAATAGATGAACCCAGCCTTACCCCAAGAGTGAGGCTAGTTTAGTACGAGAATATCTCTAAGTGCCCTTAGTCAGCACGAGTACAATGATGAGATGGTTGGTATTCTATGTACATGGGACATCTCTGAGATACATGGCAAGAGTAGAGTAGGATTGGCACGGCAGTCTAGTGAATAGGAGCACATGTAGATTGGAAATTTACGATCAAGATGATGAAAAAACATGACGACACCAGCAGGATTTGAACCTGCGCTCCCAGAGGGAAACAGATGGTCAACATGGATATTCGAATCTGTCGCCGTAACCACTTGGCTATAGTGTCTGAGGGATTAGTGTTCCTTACATCCCAGACAGTTGACTTGCGTTGTAAGCTATTTGATGTAGTAGAATGCATGTCAATTTCGTAACTTGCTCTACGAATAAGACAGGAATCATCTCTGGATCACACATAATTGTTCCCATAAATGCATGTCTACATCATCCAATTCCATATTTAACTGTTACATATACCTCAACAATGACGTCTATGCCCCTATTTTAAAATTCAAGACGTGTTTGACTGGGACATTTAGGAGGGACAGCGGCGCGTTAAGCGCTGCTTTGAGTTTCAATCCATGGATGTGGTTGGACTTGTTGACGTTAATTTGCCGCTTCAGACTCCGTACTCAGACGGAGCGAGCCAAGAAGTATTTTCAAACCCAGCGTTGGCACAGCGAAAGTGATGTCATTCGGTCAAACGTGAGTGACGTCGTTGTTCTCCGTCCTGTAATATAAACAATTCATTCTCTCTTTCTTCGTCCTCCCATTCTTTCACTCTTTTCTGTTAACCATATAATGTCTCTTCCAAACGCACAAAAGTCTACTGCAGAGCACCCACCCTCTGGAGCAGTCACCTCCCCCGTCGACAAGCAAGCTAAGGCTGCCGATATCGACCGCAAGGTTGGTCTTTCCCTTACGTTTATCTGAACTAGCCTGACCGCTCACAACTCTCCATCAGCTACGCCTCTACGGTGTTATTGAGGCTTTGCGCGAAGGCCGATATCCGTCCAACGACCAAATTGATTTTGCACTCAAGCATGTACTTGACTCTTCCGTTGTCGATCAAGACAATCTCTCGTCAGAAGGTCGTACACTGATCAAGGATTCCTGCGAGATCATCAGTACACTCCGAAAAATGGTTCAGGAAAAGAATTCGGGCGAATTGTTCCAGAACTTCCTCTGGAACACGCGTAACGTGGAGGCTGAGCAAGCGAAGAAGGATCCAAACGAGGACTTGTCTGGGGGCAAACAGGAGGCGCAGCAAGGTGAATCACCTTTCCCGTACGGTGTTCGGTGCAACTATATGCGCGACTATATGCATCTATTTATCCTTTCCATATATGCTTGGATATCTTGAGACGTCTCACTTACTGTCCTCTGCTTCTCAGCCGTACAACATCTACGTACACTGTTGACTCTCGTTGCGAGCAACTCGGAGGTTCGAAAATTGCTGTCTGACTTCTCACTCATTGGACGGGACCTACTCGCTCGGTCTGTAGCACACGCCGCTGAATCCGTTCGTCCTGATGCCGAAGCTTTGAATAATGTCGATCGTCCGGCACATCAGGATCAGTTCGAGTCCAAAGGCGGCAGTAAGACTGGACCAGGTGAGACACCTGTAGCAGAGACCAGCGTTCCTGGAATGGGCGCGACGGTTCGGCACGACCCGTCTGATGGTATCGAGGTTGAGAAGGGAGGGGATACCATGGAGGGCGGAGAGGCTTTAGACCAAGCCCGGGTAGCCGCACAGGATACGAAAGGAAAGATGAAGGCAACTGTCCAGGATCAGGTATACGAAGCCAGAGAGTCAGTAGATGTAATGCCGACCACTGCCTCGCCGCTGTGCTGAATTTGTCACAGGGATGTCGACGGTGAGAACGACCCAGAGATAAAGAAGCAGGGTTTTAAGGCCCGCTTGCAAGGTATGAAGGTAAGTTATTGTTTTTCTCTGTTGCCGGAGAAACCTCATGTAGTATGTTGATGATCAGAGTGGACTCACCGACCGCATTCCGCAGGAGGATAAGGATGCCGCTCATGAGAAGTTTGAACGGGGATGCAAGTTCCTATCTGAGGAGTACTCCCTCAAAGATCGTCGAAAACAGTTCATCCTTCGCGGAAAAAAAGTGTTGTTTCTTTCTCGAATTATTGACCATCTGAAATACTCACCAAGGTTCGACAGGTTGTCATTGAATTACAGAAGCACAATGACTACCAAAACAGCATTCGTTGGTTGCTTGGCTTTGTTGAAGACTATGTCAAGTATGGAAAATCTATCGCAAGTGACGGTAAAAACGCACATGGAATGGCCTTGGACGTAAGTAAATTCGCTCTTCCCCACATGTCTCAGAACTGAACATTTGGGCATTAGGATCCAGCATTGCAGCAAGCTATGAAGGACATCCGAGTCCTTCTCGAGCGGTTCGCCAATAACACAAGCCTTGATATCATCATCGATGCCATAAACGGCCTGATCCAGGATGCGCGGTCAGATGAGGGCTTTCGAAACTGGTTTGGGCTCGTGAACAAGATCTTGCACCAAGTCCTTCTTACACCTGGCTACATCCTAAGTTCGGATTACGATTGCGACGGAAACAAGATCTCCGAGTCGGGTCACCCATTCTACGATGAGAAGTATAGGGCGCACTTTGATAGGCTGTTCGACTCTATCAGTACTTGGTTAGGGGCTATGGGCGACGACCACCTGAACAAGCAGTTTGGCGACGATTGGGCGCGTTTGACGAAAGATCTGCTGTTTGATAGTGAAGGCAGCCTAAAGTTCAAACCCGAGCTGTGGATGGACATTAGGAAAGTCATCTTGCCGGCTCTTGTTGATCAGGTCAGTCGGCTCCACTTATATTTATCTGCAAGAAATACCCACCAGGAGTAACAGGTCGGATATATTCCTATCCCCAGAGTCGAGTATACGGACGATTCACTTGACCTTGTCGTCGAGAATCTGGCATTGCAGGGTCGGAATTTATTCCCTAACGTGATTTCGATAGAGGTGCACAATTTCATGAAGTTCTCGCCGTACGATGCGATCAACGACATTCACCATCACGAGTTCTCCCTGACGTTTGGGCATATGCAAGCAGACATGCGCGACGTCGCATTTTTCTTTAGACGGAAGTCAGGGATTCCTAAACTCACAGACTCGGGCCTCGCAGATGTACTGTTAGGCGGGCAAGGACTAACGGTGAGCTAATGATGGTCTCATCCGAGGTTGCTTTGTTGAGTGATCTGCCCAGGCTACCGTTGACCTCGTCTCGTCAGACAAAGACCCCTCGTCCGTCTTCAAGGTCAAGCACGTGGCTGTCAAGGTTGATACGCTGAAATTCTCCATCCGCGACTCGAAGCACGATACGCTGTACAAGACTCTTCGACCGCTTGCCACCAGTCTGATCAAGCGTCAAATCAAGAAAGCCGTCTCGGATGCCATCACGACGGGAATGGAGTACGTCGACGGACAGCTTGTTGCAGTACGGAACCGAATGCGGGAAGCGTCAGAGAAGGAAGGTGGTAGTCGGTCCGAGGATCAGAAGGATAAGAATGATACGACCACGACGACCGACAGCGTTCGTTCCAGCAAGACGCATTCAAAATTCAAAACTGTTGCAAATCGTGACTCTGCTCTTTTGCCGCAAAGTGGGCATCCCACTGGTTGGGCAAACCGCGTGCAGGAGAAGGCAAACGCCGCTAAGTATGGGCAGGACTGGCGGTCTGATGCGTAAGTAATTCGTAGTCTCAGAAGCTTCTCAACTCAGCTATTGTTCCTGCAGGTTCAATATTGTGTGAATTGCTGCCGCCTTCTACCACCGTAAGCTTGCTTTGTATACGCTACGACACGATGGTGAATGTACGATACCTTCTGTAGCCTTGACAACCCACCGCGTAGCCCATTAGTGTATTTCCGTTATAGTTTAGTCCATAACATTAGTCGGTGTGCAATCAGAATGCCCGTGCGTTTTGCCTTTGAGCGGGCCGCGAGTGGTAGAGGTTATGTTAGTTCGGCATTTGCCGATGTGATTCTTTGTTGATAATCAGCATATTCTTCCTCAGCTTGGAGCCGCCACGCCGCCGTTTTACTGAACAACTGGTGGTCATTCCTGATCGTGTTTCTATACGACCAAACATTCAGCCTGAGGTCTGTGCCATCCTATTACTATGCATAAACACAACGTTCATCGCCAGGGGTCGGCAGCACAGCACACACACCGACACACATCGCACGTACATCATCCCATCACATAACGTAAGCTGGATCACCCAGACGCGCTCTCGACATGGCCAGATTACTATGCCCTCCTGGGTGTGATGCGCGCGGCGTCAAGCGAGGAGATAAAAGCGGCGTATCATCGCATGGTGTTGAGGCTGCATCCGGATAAGAGGGCGGGGGTTGGTAAGAGAGACACTGAAGCTGACGAGGGTCTTGATGGTGGGACGCGAAGTAGAGATGAAGGTGGAGGGGCCGACATAGGGCGCATTGCGGAGGCGTACCGCACGCTTGCAGACCCGGGGCGGCGCTCGGCATACGACGCGGCAGCAGTGCGCATGGGACCACGGCCCGCACAAGTGGTGTCGCTGGAGGAGTTCGAGTTCGTGGAGGAAGTTCTGGGTGATGTATGGGTGTACAAGTGCAGGTGTGGCGGTATGTATAAAATAGAGGAGGCGGAATTGGAGGGCGGGAGGCATTTGGTGGCGTGTGGGGGGTGCTCGGAGGTGGTGTGGGTGGGATACGAGGTCGTGGAGGGCGCAGAAGAGTGGGGAGGTGACGAAAGGGGCGAGGGGTGAGTGGGAGATCAAGAGGCGGTGGAGGGTGTATGGGAATTTGAGCTGAGGACTTCGATCCGCGGGCGGGCGCGCTTTGGCAGGGGTCGAGAGTCGGCCTCGTCGTGGGATCTGTCCGATGAGGAGGACGAGGGGCTGTTACTGTCCTCACTGTCGTCGTCATCGTCGGAGCTGGAGTCTGCAGATGACGATGACAGGGCGCCGGATCTCCGCTGCTTGAACACGCCGAGTCCGAGGTTCTAATCATACGCGCCATATCAAAATGTTGGTGAGCGGCAGCAGCTCCTGCAAGACACAGTTGAAGACTAGAATGGGACGTACCATTTCGATGTACTGATCGGCATCAGGCTCGAGGTGCTCAATGTCGATATCTTCTGGGCGACACTGCTCCAGTTGTGCATTGGACGCTTCGAGTTCTGGGAGAAAGGCTTGCACACGCGAAAGCACTGAGATAAATTCAAATGGGTCATTGTGTGCCGAGGTCGGGAATGGGAGAATGCTCACATTCGGAGGGGGGGCCCGCGGCGAACGTCTCTGGTGCGCGAAAGTCGAAGGACAGCAACGAAGGCGCGGGAGTGGGCCGCTCACTGAGCGATTCGAATATACTTTCTGCACAAAGCGATGAGCAATTGCCCGACAATGTACAGACGATCGCATACCGAGTCTCCGTGCACGCTCGTCGTCAGATTCAATGTCCAGCTTCTCGCGTTCCTTTCCTGATCTGACAGATGGCAGTGTCATTTTTGTGATGTTGTTATGCGAGAATATAGCAAAATCAAGCGCTGGGTCGGTCGAAGTGCTTCATAGCTGTAAGCCCAAAATAGGGTTAGGTTCACCGCTCTCCCTTCTCTCCTTGACGTCCACCATACCTTTCCTATTCCACCGTCTCGTGCACGCAACACCGTGCCGCATGGCTGTCGCTCTTGTGGACCAAGCCGTGCGGCCCAGAAAGCTACAGGGCTACGACTTCTACCGCGAAGTGCTTGGCAGCCCAAAATTTGTGGTCGCACCAATGGTGGACCAGAGCGAGCTTGTGCGTCTCATGTCATCTTCGTATGTAATGTCCTAAGGTCCTGAGACTGTAAGACAGGCATGGAGAATATTGTCCAGGCGGTATGGAGCGCAGGTGTGCTATTTTCCGAGCGGTTTATCCAGCTACAGCTCACTGGTGTCATAAGCTTGCATATACGCCTATGATCAATGCCAAGGTGTGTAGAGTCATCGCCGCTGCGTAATCCCCACTTAGATGGTGCATCTAAGATGTTCGCCGAGGGCAACCGCAAGGGATACCGAGATCAGACATTTAATACAACACTTGGCGAGGAGGGCGGACCAGGAGACCGCCCGCTCATCGTGCAGTTCTGCGCGAACGACCCCGACCAACTCCTTGCGTCGGCTAAGGCACTCGAGGTGCATTGTGATGCAGTCGACATTAACCTCGGGTGCCCGCAGGACATCGCGCGCAAGGGCCATTATGGGAGCTTTCTGCAAGACGAGTGGGATCTGATATATAAACTAAGTGAGTTTGTTTGCCATCATTCATTCATGTTCTCAAGGGAGCTGAGTATCATGCGGTGGGATGGAGTCAACACACTGCACGAAAACCTGTCAATACCCGTCACCGCTAAGTTTCGTGTATTTCCGACGGTGGAGAGGACGATAGAATATGCGAAGATGCTCGAGCGCGCAGGCGCCCAGATCCTGACCTGCCATGGGCGCACGCGCGAGCAGCGTGGGCATTGTTCCGTAAGTGTCCTCCCTTCGAACCATCGTACGGTGAAAGAACGCACCTCGACTGACTCACGCAGGGCCTTGCAGACTGGGCCAAGATCCGTGCGGTAAAGGGGGCTGTCTCTGTCCCCGTCTTCGCAAACGGAAACATCCTGTTTCACTCGGACATTGCACGGTGTCTGGAAGCAACGGGGGCTGACGCCGTGATGTCCGCGGAAGGACAGCTGTACAATGCCGCGCTGTTCGCGCCCTCGTCCGGTCGCCTTATCGCCGACTCATCCTTGTTTTCGTCTATGTCGCCTTCTCCACCATCCTTCGATACGGGACTGTACCTGTCACATACAGACCTCGCACTTGAGTACCTGTCCATTGTTGCCTCGCTTAGGACGCCCACAAACTTTAGCGCGGTCAAGGGCCACCTCTTTAAGCTCATGCGCCCAGCGCTTGCGCGTGAGATTGATTTACGAGACCACCTTGGACGGCTGCGCGGTGCTGTCCTGCAGCCGTACATAGAGATTGCGCAGGAAATGAAGCGAAGAATGGATCGCGACGCCGCCGCCGCACCCGACGCGCGGGCAGAGATCGATCCCACGACAGGATTGAAGGTTCTACCGCACTGGCTCGCGCAGCCATATTTCCGCCCACTTCCAGAGGCTGCGGCCGCAAAAGGTAGGGTTTTGTTTACTTTTCTGAGTGTGATATGGAGTCGGTTGTCTGATGTCGAGGGCCATCAGGTGCCATTGGACAGCAACGCAAGAAGCAGCAACCAGCAAGCCCATCTAGCAAGTGGCTGCACCCAGACTGCACACCGGAGCCGTTTGCAGAACCAGGACCAGGACCAGGACCAGGGTATGATGATTCAAAACGGGTGAAGCTGGACATCGAGCCTGGGGCCTCTGAGCATGACTCATGACGCGCTGGGGGGGCAGCAGTTGCTTATCGCATGCGCCCAGCCAGTACTTCTCGCGGACTTCCCTGGTCTGAAACACTGCTTTCGTTGAGTTTGTCACTCGATCCATCATTCTTCGGACTTACGGATGAGATCGGCGAATGTTGTTCTAGACACTCCTCAGAAAGCCGAGGACTGGCGAGCGGACAGTCAAGTGGCGCACACCGCTGGCGGCGACTGACTTGAAATCAAAATCAAAAGTTCTATTACGACTTCCCTAACACTATAATTGCAGAAGTGACATGTATGATACCCAACTCAAGCATGATTAGTTGTTTTGCAAGGGCTTGTCTTGTCTATGGACTCCGCTACGAGGATCGATGGCGCTTACGCTCTCGCTCCACATTCATCAGCGTAATTCAAAGGTTACCCCATTCACGTTAATCCCTTACTTGATGATACGGAATAGAACAAAGGAACAGAAGGCTGAGTACAACACGGCGTGGTTTGATATACTTCTATCAAACTTATCGCGGCAAAATTAGATACTCAACGGTCTCCATCCGTCATGTATGTATGTCATGTATGCGGGGCATGCTTGCGGGGAATGCGTGGGTTGACGTCGCGTCGACGCTTAAGCCTCGTATAAGAATGCACGGGACCAACCACCGCGCATCTGATGCCGGAGCACTAGCCTAGCCGCGACGGCTTGTGCAATTGCTCGTCTGACATGCATTGAAGGTCATCGCCGCTGCAATGCCCCACGTACAACTCCTGCTCTGGTATAAGAACTGTGGGGAGCGGGTCGCAACTACAGCACTTTCACTATTAGAACATTCAAACCATGGCTGCACCAGAGACCGTTAATATTCTCAACCTCAGTGGCAAATTCTCTACGGTGTGTCATCCCCTGGCTGCCGCTTCTCCGTCGGCGCGCCCGCTGACGGTCGATTTTACGGCGTACAGAACAAGTCGCTGACGGACTCGTCGGAGCTGATGCTGGAGCAGCAGGGTGTCGGATGGATGAAGCGCAAGGCGGTCGGGATTGCGGGTGTGACGCACTACGTGCGGCACTACAAGGACGACGCGGGCGTCGAGCACGTCGACATCAAGAATGTGCTCACGGGTGGCCTGAAGACGATCGATGAGAACCGCACGCTCGACTGGACGGACCAGGACGTCGACCACGGGCTGTGGGGCCCACTCGTAGAGCGCGCGAAGGGCATCAAGCTCGAAGAGGTTGCTGACGAGGACAAGGCTGACTGGCTTCCCGAGGCACAGGAGCACGGCCTCGTGCACCTAGTCTCGGAAAGCAAGGCTGCCGGAAGGTCGTGGAAGATCGAGCAGGTGCGCGCGTCTTCCGTGTCCGCCGAGCACTGACTGAGCTGCGCGTAGCTCTGGGGCTTCCAAGAGATCGGTGGGAAGCGGTACTTCGTCCGCAACTCCACGTTCACAGCGTCTTTGGACGCGGCACCCATGAAACTCTGCACTGTTTATGACTACAGCGAGTATCAGCACTTGTCTTTGTATTTTAGTTTTTTTCTGACTATGTCTCGACGCAGTTGGTGAAAATTGAACGTGGCATCGGAAAGAAGGTCCGTGAGCCTGCAGGCGTGCCAAATTTGTATTGCAATGATAGACTGTGTCGCACGGTTACAAACCGAGAATTTGTTCAGCGAAATTAAGAATAGAAGTTGTCGCTCACCATTTGGCTGACGATCTAGACCTGAGTGGTAATGATTGATGGACACTCGCCATGACCTGCAACTTCCCTAGCTGCAGGCTGGGTAGTGTTCAATAAGACAGCGCTTATTAGCCTTGCGCTGCTAATGGAGTGGCGATGGCATAAGCCCGGGCGTAATGCAGGGATAAGTGCAGTGTGTGGGGACCGCAAAACGATGATAAGTAATGCAGCGATGTTGAAAGGATTGACCCGTTCGTAATTGTAGTGTAACTTTTTTTCTGTCGTTTGCAACTGGTGTGTCAGGGATAGGTGACGTCTTGCGGAGGGTGGGCCCATATCATTCATTTCACTGCAACACTTGTCATCGATCAGGGACAAAGTCAGAAGTCAGTTAGATTCTCCACTACAGCACAAGCAAGACCCACAAAGTTGTATCATGTCCGGTCACTCTCGCCAACGAACTACGCCGAATGAAGCACACACCCTCCCTGTTGGGGTGTGGCATAATCAGCCTTTCACCTCCAGGGCGCGAATCGTCAATTCACCATCCTGGTTGGAAGACCCGCAGTGAACGGAGGAAGTTCAGCGACACTGATAACGGAATCGGAAATACATTTTGACCTGCTTCCTCACCAACCACCGCCGTTACGGCTGAAAGGCACTTTCTTACCGTCGGGCTCAACGCACGGGCACTCTCCACGATGAGCCCGATCTATTTGATCGCTGGCACAAAGCTGCCGGGTGTGGCGCGCCCGCTGAGACGCTCCCAGATATTGTAGATGTGTCCTGTGATATCTTTTTGGCTGTATTTGTACTCAAGGCACTATAGCCAAGTGGTTACGGCGACAGATTAGAAATCTGTTTCCCTCTGGGAGCGCAGGTTCAAATCCTGCTGGTGTCGTCTGATCTTTCCTTTTTCATCCTTTTTGCCTAGACGCAGAACAACTGTCTTCTGCCCGTGCCGAGGTCAGCTATGTCGAAACCAGCTTTTGATTTGGAAGGGTGGCTCTATTTGTGCCAGTACCTCTTTGTTCCCATGACAGACACTCCCTCCATCATCACAGACGAGGTCCGTGTTGTATTTTGGGCTGTTGAGCTTGCTCCATTCACCCTGATACCTATGTGATTGTCCCACCGTTGTGATTATCTCTTGTGATTATCCTTGTGGCCTAGGCCTGCAATTTGTTATTTTGTAGGTTAGGTATTTAAATACGTTGTATTGTAAACCCTGCAGTTACTCACTACATACATCCACCTGACGTCTGTCTGATCCACCACATACATATGTCAGAGCTACCTATGTCAGGATATCACATGCTTCCAGACATCATCATGTTACCATATCTCCTGCCACCTGCCTCATGCATTTCATATCTCATCAAACAGTACTAAATGACCCCAGAACTTAGGATTGCCTCCCACCTTCTCTCCTGTTTTCTCCTGTGTTTCTATGTCCATTTTTTTCCATTGTTGAGATACAGACAGTTATCCAGTTTAGTTGCCTTCATCTGATCTGATCTCCTCTGAGTGTTCTGCATGCAAGTGTGCTTCCATTGGGATATATAATAATTAGCTGGTTTGTTTTGTACACCCTTCACATGGTTGCCCTACCATTTACCCCCCTCCTATTTTTGCATGTTGAAGTCTGGACTTCATGGGAAAACTGTTGGAGATTTACATGTTATTTGTTCAGTCAACCTCTTACATGCTCAATACATGTACTTATTATATCATCAGTCTACATCTTATCTTATCACTTTCCACCCACATACATCTCCTCTACCACATGCCCACTCCACATATTCACACTCCACTTAAACTCTATTTCACAAATGCTACATAAACTTCATCCCCACTTTCTGCAGTCTCCTTAGATGTTCTTTATGATGTCTAACTCTTTCTCTCCACTCCATGGCCCTTACTGCCACACCACTTACCACATCCTCTCTGCAGCAATCACCACCATGTTGTCCTTCATAATCAGTGTCTGCTCATTCCTGTTCTCACAAAAACCAGTATTGATGCAATTATTTTTGCAATAACAAGGTTATATAAACTGGTGTTCTTCTGCACAAGAAACACCAAAAAAGTGTCCTAACTAACAATGAGGACTGAGGAAAAAAAGATGAGCTAATGTAGGTTGGCTAAATAAACTACCTGTGGCTTAGAACTATATAGTAGTGGAGTGATCAAGGAAGTAGCAGTAATCATATGTTTTCTATGGAGAGAAGATGAAAGTTTGCATGTGCTAAGAGTGGCCTATTGGGTGGTCTTAGGGAAGATCTGATACAATAATACCCCTGGTAACAAGGTAATTGATACGTGCTTGATAAATGTAGTAACCATTCCTGATGACAATGAAGAGAGGGATCAATGAGATAGTGATGAGGATGATACCACCAATGACTAAATGAGGATCCAGAATGACGAGTTTAGGATGTCTTTAGTGATGCTTAGAGTGACTTTTGAGATCTTTGACTTAGTTCTTAGAGTGAAGTGAGTTGGTAGTGAGCTTAGATCAAGTGCAGTATAGGAGAATCCCTAGATTGCAAAGTTGACAAGACTGGGGTTTAGGACTGCCAGTCTTGTCAACTACTTATACTAATCCAGAGTGCTAAGTATAGTAAAGTTCATTGATCAATGATGAGTGTGCAGTAATGTGCAGTAAGTCATGTCCATTGTCTAAGTAATGTGACTCAGCCACAAGCGTGAAATGAACCAAAGGTAAACAAAGATAAACAAAGATGAAACTGATGAGTCCTTGCTAATTGTATAATAATAGTCCTTAGCAAGTAAATGTTATAATAAGTAAAGAAAGATAAAGGGAAAAAGATAAGTCTTTATAGTACTTGGAGCTAAGCTCACACTTAAGCTTAAGTATGTAAATACTTAAGTACTATAAAGAGAAAAGGAGAATGAGTCCTTACTAAGTAAAGTGGAGCTAAGCTCACACTTGTAGTAATAATACTAGTAAGTAAGAAATAAAAGAAAAAGAAAAAAGAAAAAGAAACATGTCACAAGGTGCCAAAGCAAGTGCCTCATACAGTGTGTGCATCAGCTTCTGTTAAGTTGCCTAAAAGGGAAGTAGTAAGTTGTGCATGTGCCAGTTTGCAATTCCAACACTCCCCTGTTGATGATGTGCTGATGATGACTAACATCCTCCTTCCTCTTTTTGATTATACTGAACATACACTCACACATATACAAACACTCATACATACTTTACTATATATACCATAAAGGTACAACATGTACAAAAAGGAACTCTTTCAGTTCTCCTCTGCACATGGCCTGTCATCAACATCCCCCTCAAATGGCACATGCACAGCAGTGCATAACCTGGGAGTAAAGCAGCATGAAAAAGAAATAGAAGGTAGAGCAGACAATTCAAAAAAGGAAAATGCAAACAATCGAAAAACAATAAGTTTAGAACTCTGGAAACACAGTCAGCCATTGTCATAAGCATCCACACTGCAGTCATCAGTGAAAAAGAGTATCAAAGAGGGGTAGGCAGCACATGTATTGCACTCATCATTGTCAAAAACAGTGGGGATGACATCCTTGGCATTCCCAGTAGCAGCAGCCTTTACTGCTTATCACAACATCTGCAGCCATCTGCATGTGAGTGTACAGTCTCATTATGTGCTGCAGTGCCCTGACAAAATACACCATGGGTCTGTTAGAATGTGCAATTGCCAAAATAGTGACTTGGCTTGGGTTTGAACCAAGGACCTCCCTTACTCAAGGTGGGTGCTCTAACCACTGAGCTACCAGGCCCTGTCTAAGTGAAGTGCTAATAGCATGATGTGGAGCTGTCATGACTGCTGTAGAGTTGTAACTCTGCTATGAAAGTATTGTAGCTCTGTTATGAAGTGTAGTAGCACATGTACAGGGTTGGGCATTTGACCTTAACTCCAACAGGGTCAGATCACAGACCACGGTGCCAATGCACATTGCCCAACCATTGGTTGTTGCAGCATCAGTACAGCCTTCAACACCATTGCACTGCACATGTTGCCTAGAATCCTTGTTTGCATGATCTTCACTCTCCACACATCCTATGTTGACCTTGCACACTGCTCTGTTGTCTGGTGAACACGCAGGCTATGGAAGAAGATAACAGTGATAACAACAAAGGTCATAGCAAAGATATATGAGACTGCTAGCAGCCAGAGGGTCAGGGGCAGACACATGTCTGCAGCATGGTGAAGTGAAGGTGAGCACAGTATGGTGACACCAGGCAAGAGAGATGGCTGCAGAGATTGTGAGATAGATGGTGGAGATGGGAAGTAGAGAACTTACTCAGACTATGTGAAGGATGTCTGAGTAGTTGTGGTGTAGGTGCCTGTTACGAGGCACTTGCTTTGGCACCTCGTAACGCATTTCTTTTTTCTTCTTCTTTCTTTTATTTATTTTACTTACTATAGTAAAGTGTAGTATTATTACTACAAGTGTGAGCTTAGCTCCACTTTACCTAGTAAGGACTCTCCTTTTTCTTTTCTCTTTTATAGTACTTAAGTATTCACTTACTTAAGTGTGAGCATAGCTCCAGGTACTATATTAGACTTATCTTTTTCTCTTT
Source organism: Albatrellus ellisii (assembly GCA_003314395.1). Classification (NCBI taxonomy): domain Eukaryota; kingdom Fungi; phylum Basidiomycota; class Agaricomycetes; order Russulales; family Albatrellaceae; genus Albatrellus; species Albatrellus ellisii. The sequence continues at coordinate 37,539 of QLPN01001219.1, forward strand.
TATCTTTCTTTTATTTATTATAACATTTACTTGCTAAGGACTATTACTATACAATTAGCAAGGACTCCCTTTTCTCACTCTTATTTACCTTTGTTTATCTCAAGTTCATTTCGTGCTTGTGGCTGAGCCACTTATATCACATGGATGCATACTTACTGTGCATTACTGCGCAATACTGCGCAACCTTACTATACTTAGATCTCCAGTTTGTATAAATAGTTGACAGACTGGTGGTCTTAAACCCCAGTCTTGTCAACTTTGCAATCTAGGGATTCTCCTATACTGTGCTTGATCTATGCTCGCTATAAACTCGCTCTCTCTCTAAGAACTAAATCTAAGATCTCTAAGTCACACTACAAAGGGTGTCACTAAGATATCCTACATCTCGTCACTCTGGATCCTCGAATCGTTGTTATGTACTGCGTCGGGCTGAGAGGGGAAAGTAACCACAGCCACAGCAATTGCTGGAGGGTGTGAGCCATAAAGTTCCCTAGACGCCAAAGTAGAGAGTATTAGTAGTTAAGGGCGATAGGGGTGATAGTGCGATTCGACTAGAGCTACTATATGAACACGACTTGGGTAATAAACCGATGATACAGCGCGATAGGGCAGATACAAAATAATGCAATAGAGAGCACGATAGAGAATCCAATGTAGTGGAAACAAAACGCGACGCAGTGGGGAACGCAACGCAGCGCAACGCGATGGAGAACGCAATGGAGAACGCAATGGAGAACGCAATGGAGAACGCAATGGAGAACGCAATGGAGAACGCTATGCAACACAATGATAGACGCGGCTTACGGGGAAACGTGCACTTTTCTTGATAATAAGACACGCGGAGGGAAGGTTGATATTTGCCTTTTGATTATCGACTCGGACGGGAGAAGAAGTCAAATTGAGGGCGGGGGGAATCTGGTCCTTT
>QLPN01001219.1:38574-67475 GCA_003314395.1 Albatrellus ellisii
TATCATACTATTGCAGATAAGCAAAAGAGGAATAGCACTGATCGCACCAAATGCTGACTTCACAACTCGTACCTCCATGGTTACTTTGGTGGGTCTAGACCATGCCTCGGCCTATTTGTCCTATCCCTCGTCGGCTGACCCAGTATTGTTTTCTGATGCCTGTGTGAATGCGTGATTATAGCGACTGTGGATGATTTTTGCGTGCGGTGCATTAATGTCGCTGTGTTCGCCTGATGTCGCTGATGGTCATTTCCCGGCGTTACGTGCGTGTGATGCTCATCATCGTCATTGGTGGAATTATCCTCATTTCAATATTGTTGATCCCAATCTTCATCATCATCAGGAACTTCTATTACATGTATCAAGCACAAATTCAACCTCCAGTTACCAGGAGTATCAATATAGACCTTCCCTAAGACTGTCCAATAGGCCACTCTTAGCAGTGCCCATCTTATGTAGCACATTGGTGGTAAGGTTGTAGTGGAGAGTGTAATGTGTAGTACAACAGTTACGATAAATGGAGGTGTTGAACATACGTACACATCACCACATCTTCATTTGGCTCCTCCTTACCTCACACTAAGATGTACATTACCTACACTTTGTGTATGCTTACCTTCACTCCTTGGACCACTTACTACATGTCCGAACACTCTCACTCCACACTTCACTCCAGAACAATGTGTGTCCCTCCCACTTAGGTAGCTGTTGTACTTTACTTATCTACTCTGCTTCAACTCTACCTACACTGACTATATAAGATGGACACTCATATCACAATTAATCAGACATCTTACCACCATGTCTGAGTAAGTACTCCACTTCTTCCCATCTTCACTTACACTCATAGTCTCTCTGCAGCAGTCTCTTACTGCCTGGTGTTGCCTTACTGCACTCACCTTTCTCATATCATGCTGCAGACTCACCATCTGTTCTTTCCCCACTTGGGGATATGCTGTCTATCACCACAACATTCATATTGCTGTTCATTGCCTGCTCATACCTGCATGCACAGGAGGGACATGTATTGTCCTGGAGTGGAGAGTGGAGTGTGAATAGCTTGGATGAGTAGGAAGTCTGAGGGTGATGTGGTAAAGAAGTTTGATGTCATAAAAGTACATGTATGTGTATAGTATGTAAAGGGAAAGCCAAATGAAAGTATAGAGAACACACAGCAGATTCAACATCTGGCACCTCATACCTTGCATCTCTGCACACTTCAGATTGCACCCCACACACAGCCAAGCATCCTTGCACTATGTCATGGCATCCTCATATGGCTCACACAACTTGTAGTGTGTCCTTCAACACCTCTAGCCTTCCTTTGTCACTGCAGCACTCCCCCTCAATGTCAAGATGACCAGCCAGCAAGTTTTCATCAGCATCATTGTGACACAGCTGCTGCACACAGCACAGGGTCTGTCTCATCTGAGGGGCTTCACAGACATCAAATATATGACAGCAAGGGTTCCAGGTACATCATTTTGCATCTGAATGTCATACTGAACCATTTCTTGGAGTCTGTGTGTTGCTTGCACACACATCTGGTCAGCAGGTCATCAGCCACAGTCCAGACACTCCCCCTCAAGCTCTGGGGGTCGTTCTCATTGTCTTGCCATTGTGCCAGCAGTCAGGGGTCACAGTACACATCCAGCACATCCAGCAGGGGCATTGTCACTGTCATGGAGCTTGTGTGCTCACACAGGGCAGCCAAATGGCTCAGAAATGGGTGGTACAGGCCACTTCAGGTCTCCAGTGTGACTGGTTGCAGTCTTGCTCACATTGGTATCAGCATTGCATTGCTTGCTAAGAGTGGCCTATTGGATGGTCTTAGGGAAGGTCTGATACAATAATACCCCTGGTAACAAGGTAATTGATATGTGCTTGATAAATGTAGGAACCATTCCTGATGATGATGAAGAGAGGGATCAACAAGATAGTGATGAGGATGATACCACCAATGACTAAATGAGGATCCAGAATGATGAGTTTAGGATGTCTTAGCAACACTTAAGGTGACTTAGAGATCTTAGACTTGGTTCTTTTTAGAGTAAAGTGAGATGATAGTGAGCTTAGATCAAGTGCAGTGTAGGAGAATCCTTAGATTGCAAAGTTGACAAGACTGGGGTTTAAGACCACCAGTCTTTCAACTATTTATACAAAACTAGAGTACTAAATATAGTAAAGTTCATCAATCAATGATGAGTGTGAAGTAATGCACAGTAAGTCACATCCATTGTATAAGTAATGTGACTTTGCCACAAGTGCAAAAATGAACTAGAGGTAAATAAAAATACACAGCGATGAGAAAGATGAGTCCTTGCTAATTGTATAGTAATAGTCCTTGGCAAGTAAATGTTATAATAAAGAAAGAAAGATAGAAGGAAAAAGATAAGTCTTTTATAGTACTTGGAGCTAAGCTCACACTTGTAGTAATAATACTATGCTTTACTAGTAAGTAAAAATAAAGAAAAAGAAAAAAAGAAAACCATTATGAGGTGCCAAAGCAAGTGCCTTGTAACATTGCTCATGCACATCCTTGGCATTAACAGCCTTGTGATATGCATCATGTTACTCAGTAGCATCAGGGGGTTGTCCCAGTGGTATGAGAAGATCATGAAGTCAGCAGTATTGGTGGGAATGTCATCAGGGATACAGCAGGTAGGTTTGCTCATAATCCAGCTTGCTTTGTTGACCATGGATACCAGCATGGATCACATGTGTTCCACCTGCAGCTGTAACACCCCTCATCTCTGTAGAATGCATCAGCAACATATGTTGCCTATTCCAGGTCCATCTCCACACCACATTGCCCACTCTGTGCACCAACTCCTCTGATGAACAGTACTGTGTGTTTTGTGCCACCTCAAAAGGCATCTGACTTATCAATGTTGGCAATCATGGCCCTGGTAGATCATGTGCCATGTTGCCCTTATCATCAAGAGGCAAAGGGACATTGAGTGGTAAGTCTTGTGTATTCCTGTGCATTGCCACTTCAGCCAGCTGACCAGCAGCATCTTCAGCACCTTGCACAACTGCTCTTGTTGTGTCTTGTAGCCAGTAAGCACTGCACACTGTTTCGTCCAAATCCAAGAACCTCACATGTGTACCAGCATGAACTTCAAGTCTCTCAGCACCATCACAGGAACTCTTGGCCTCACAGGGTGTCATACCCTTAGTCTTCAGTGGCAGCAGTGGTAGTGGCATAGTGTGAGGCTGACACTATGTTGAAGCTGAACAACTGAAGAAAGACTAAAACAACAAAAAGGACGATTGCGCTTTGACTGGTGGATATCCCAGATATATTAGTATATAGTAAAGGAGAAGAGAATTGGTACTGTACCTAGTGGATATCCCAGATGATCAGAACTGGGGAATAAACCACTAGGAGTCGTATGTATATATAGTACCCTGAAGTGTGCACAGACCATGCAGTACAGTATAGGGCCAGAGAATGAGAAAGTAAAGTAATGATGTCATATCTAATAATAGAGGGGATGTGTCAGTGCTGACTGAGGCTCCGCAGCAACTGTGGGAGTGATTGGTGATATTCTGCAGCAGGTGTGAGAAGGATTGGTGAGCATGCGCAGTAGGTGTGAGAAAGAGTGTCATATCTAAAGATAGAACGGGCCGATCGGAGATCGGACGACATATGCGTCATTGGCTGATAAAGACGAAGAGAAAGAGTACATGACCGTGGGAATCGCTTCGATAGATCAGGAGCGATTGTAAGATCTATAACGATATGGACATAAGAAAATAGAGGAAGAAGAAGAGAAAAATATAGAAAATAATAGTGGCATGACACATAGCCTGCATTGCACAGACAGCTTCCTTTGCCCAGTCCACAGCAGAGGCATCCACCTTCAACTCTGCACAACCTTGTGCAACATCACACATCTTGGTGATAATGGTGGCCTCCTTGGCAATATTTGGCACACCCAGAGCATTACAGGGCATTGTGCCCACACTCTCCATCATTTCCAGCTTCTCTGGCACTAAACTTGTACCTTCAACAGCCCAGCCTGCAACTATGGACTCTGCACATGATGATGTGTGACTATTTCCATCCTAACCACAGCTCACAACAATGGTGTGCCCATCCCAGGCATCAGGACCACACTTTTCTTCAGCAACATCCACAGGAGAGTTGATCTTGGAGATAGGGGAAGTAAGGGGATATGGAGGGCATTTATCATTGTCTACATGCACAACTGGTATGTGATTGTCCTTTTTGCAGTTTGATGCAGCCTGATGGCTCTTTGGCATCAGGCTCACTTGCTTTCTATCCATAGCATCACTCAGCAAACAGGTCTTGATCTGAGCACTCACCATCATCCCATGTGCATTCACAAGCCATCTCCACTGTTCAGCAGCTACCCCAAGCTTCTGCACTCACAGGTGTTGGAATTTCCATGGTATTCATTCAGCTCCACCTTACTTACACTAACATACATCCCTATTACACCTTAACCATGTATGTGCAGGATATGGGAGATTGTAGCAGCCAGGATATATATTAGTGTCAGCAGATAAGAGAAGCTCATTGCTATGAGTGTGACAGGCAGTGACATGACCTGCAGCAGAGTGGTAAGATGTTGCGAGCACAGTAAGGTGAGGCAACATGGTTCAAGTACATCAGATGGGTAAGAGAGACGTCTGACATACTTGAACCACGTTGCCTTGCCTTACTGCACTTGCAACATCTTACGACTCTGCTGCAGGTCATGTCACTGCCTGTCGCACTCATAGCAATGAGCTTCTCTTATCTGCTGACACTAATATATATCCTGGCTGCTACAATCTCCCATATCCTGCATGTACAGGTTATGGGCCCTGCCCAGCACATGGGAGTAAATGCAACCTGCACCATCACTTACATCAGCATCACCATATTTGCCCTCACACTCACACCCACTGCACTTGCTGTCTCACTACCAAAAACCACAATTCCCCCTTTAGACAGATCTGGCAACTACAAAATGTGGTCAATCCTCATCAAAAATGCACTCCTCATTACAGGAATATGGAAGGTAGTGGTAACAAGCAAACCAACACCACAATACACTAAAATCACAGACACTGAAACCTCCACCTCTGGGGAAGTACAAACAACAACACAAATCGACAAAACAGATATTATTAATGAAGAAGAACAAGCTAAGTGGGAAGATGATGACAACATTGCAATGGCTTACATAGGTCTATATGTCAGCTCCACCCACCTTCACCTCCTATCTGACAACAACTCCATGTCACACAGCTGGGACATCCTAAAGAATGAGTTCAGCACCCCCAGCACAATAGCAACCTTAACAAAGTTATGAGAACTGCAATCCTTCAAATTCAACACACACAGCTCATTCATCACACAGATCAATGCACTGAAACTCATGTGTGCACAACTGGTGGATTGTGGTCACTCAATGAGTGACAATGACTTTGCCATAACCATGCTCACTGCCCTTCCTGAGTTGTGGTCTAGCATGGTCTCCATGTATGTCGCAAGCCAAGAAGATTTTGTGAGCGCAGGTATGAGCCAACCAGAGAGAGAAAGAAACAAGTGGTGAGGGCGTAGTGGTAAGTGGTGTGCACTAAGGTGCAGAGCAGGGAGACATGGTATGACATTGTATGATAATACCGTATAGCTACAGAAAGTGGGGGGCGTAGTATAAGTAGTGCGCGCTGCACTGAGTTCAGGTGGCGCGTTAATGCAGGGTTGTATGTGGGGGTGTAGTGGGTGCTACACAAATGTGGGTTGTGTAGTGATGTAAGTGGGTCTAGAGCAGTCTAGAGCGCTCTATGACGTGGTTGTGAGATAAGTAAGTAAGTATGATGTGTGTCAGTAAGGACATAAGGAAGACATGTGTAAGTAAGTGGAGCAAAGCTGAACAAGTACCATGGATATTTCCAACAGATTTGGATCTCATCACCCTGGAGGACATGCATGCCTGCATCATCAATGAAGCTGATAGACTGTCAGGTAACACCAACTCAATCCTGTCCATTGCACAATGTACCACCACACACTCGGCCTTGACCTTTTCAGCCCCTCACTCCCTGGAACTCATGTTGTGCAGAAAACCCAAATACAACAAATACACATGCACACATTGTGGCCCCGGAGGACATTGTTACAAGGCACTTGCTTTGGCACCTCGTAACGGTTTTGTTTTGTTTCCTTTTTCTTTTCCTTTATCTTACTTACTAGTAAAGTGTAGTATTATTACTACAGGTGTGAGCTTAGCTCCACTTTACTTAGTAAGGACTCTCTTTTTCTTTTCTCTAATATAGTACTTAAGTATTTACATACTTAAGTGTGAGCATAGCTCCAGGTACTATATTAGACTTATCTTTTCTCTTTTATCTTTCTTTTATTTATTATAACATTTACTTGCTAAGGACTATTATTATACAATTAGCAAGGACTCTCATTTCTCACTTGTATTTACATTTGTTTATCTCATGTTTGTTTTGTGTTTGTGGCTGAGCCACTTATATCACATGGACACATACTTACTGTGCATTACTGCGCATTATCGTTTACTTACTGTGCGATACTGTGCAACCTTACTATACTTAGATCTCCAGTTTTATATAAATAGTTGACAAACTGGCGGTCTTAAACCCCAGTCTTGTCAACTTCACAATCTAGGGATTCTCCTTATACTGCGCTTGACCTAAGCTTGTTACAATCTTGCTTCATTCTCTAAGAACTAAGTCTAAGACCTCTAAGCCACTAAAAACGTCGCTAAATGACATCTTACACTTGTCACTCTGGATCCTCGTATTGTTATTGGTGGAATTATCCTCATAACCATCTTGTTGATTCCATTCTTCATTGTCATCAGAAACCTCTATTACGTTCATCAAACTCAGATCCAAACTTTGGTTACCAGGAGTAACATTATAGACTTTCCCTAAGACTGTCCAATAGGCCACTCTTAGCAGACATCGTGACGAGTACTGCTGGGTGCTGCACCCAGAGAAAAAGAAGGACAGGAAAAGCAAAGATCCCACTAAGTCTACCACTGTAAATTCCATCATTGTAGATCCTCCACCCACTGTACCCCTGAGTATTTCTACAACTCTTAATATGATGCACACCAACACCGTGACTTTGTTCTACTTTGATGCAAACAATCCCTGGATGCTTGATAGCAGTGCATCTGACCACATCTCACCACACCCTGCTGAATTTGTACCAGGATCTGTACTTGACATTCTGGGCAGCATCAGGCTTGGCAATAATGACACAATCCCATAACCTGTTAGAAAGCACAATTGCCAAAATAGTGACTTGGCTTGGGTTTGAACCAAGGACCTCCCTTACTCAAGGTGGGTGCTCTAACCACTGAGCTACCAGGCCTTGTCTAAGTGAAGTGCTATTAGCACAATGTGGAGCTGTCATGACTACTGTAGAGTTGTAACTCTGCTATGAACATATTGTAGCTCTGTTACGAAGAGTAGTAGCACATGTACAGGGTTGGGCATTTGACCTTAACTCCAACAAACCAACCCACTTACACTACTACAAACACATTCTTATAACACGATCAACAAACACACTTTATACACTCCACTTGAACCTAGTTCAGTGCACACTACTTATACTAACTCCCCCACTTTCTAACACTCTTAGACATATATACTATGTCTAACCACATAACCAAACCATGGAGCCTCACCTCCACCACTTACCACTACCTCTTTGCTGCTGCAAATGTCACCACTTTCTCCCTTTTTCTCATTGGCTCATTCCTGTGCAGACAACAGGCACATTGAATTGCATAGCTGTTCCCTTAGGAGATAGTGTGCATTGTGCTCTGACTTCTCCCAGATAGGTCTTGCTGCCTCACCAATCAAGTGAGGGAAAGGATTGGGGATGACATCTTGAGTAGAAAAGAATGTTGTATGGCTTCACCAATAAAACTTGCAGCTGCCAGTGGTACAGCCAGGGCCCATAGCCTTTTGCAATAACAAGGTTATATAAACAGGTGTTCTTCTGCACAAGAAACACCAAAAAAGTGTCCTAAGAACAAGGACAATAATCACTGATACCAGTCAGTAAGTAAGTTAAAGAAGTGTAAAGTAAGATCTCACCTGAGGAAAAAAAAGATGTGCTATTGTAAATAGGCTAGATAAACTGCCTGTGGCTTAGAACTATACTGTCAGGACTGACAAACCTATGATGGACATCATAGTGAATGCCTTGCAATCCTGACTTATCCCTGCTTCCTTAAGAGGACTTAATGGGAGCTGCCTTGGATCAAAGCTAAGGGGTGAGGGATCTCAGCTATTGAAGAAGGGGTGGAACCAGCTGGGGTCTATTTGTCTAGCTACCTAACTACTTATAATACTGGAATGTGTGCACAGACCAGGCACAGTACTCTAGGGTAGGTCTCTCAGTAACTAAAGTGCAGCAGCTGTGGGAGTACCACTGACAGATGTGTAGCATCTGTGGGAACCACTACCCATGAGGCAGTAAGGACTGTGATAAGATAGAGGATTAGATACAGATAAGATAAGATAAAAGATAAGATGATCTAATCTAAATCTAATCATATCTAAAGTAAAACATAAAAGAAAGTAAAAGAAAAGAAATAATAACAGCAGGGAATAAGGTCAGTGATAGGGGTCTGACATATACAGTAGCAGAGTGATCGAGGAAGTAGCAGTGATCATATGTTTTCTGCAGAGAGGAGACAAAAGTTTGCACACACATCAGCTTCTGCTGAGTTGCCTAAAATGGAAATAGTAAGTCATACATGCATCAGTTTGTGATTTCAACAATTATTGGTAGCAACCCAAATATTGATGCTGAATAATTTAGCAGGAGATGCTTGGGAGGAGTTAGATAATATGGAGACACAAGATATGATAGAAATGCATTTCATCCACATAGACTACTGAGGTATGGACTTATGGACCAGTACTGACCCAATTACCAGTACCAATCAAGTCATTGGTACTTATGAATTTGTTTGCACAGGATCAGGCATGCAAGGACAAACAACATGGATGTGATTAGATAGATAATCCCCAAAGGGATGAGCAGTGTGAGCATGGCTGCACTGGTCATTGGTGCATGACTGCAGTGGTAGTAAATGCATGACTGCAGCAGTAGTAAGTGTGTGATGACAGAGAGGTCATGACATGAAAGAGTGGTAAGAACTGTCTGAGATAAGTGAGACAAATCTGTGTATGTGCAGGCTAGGACAGGCAACAGAAAACAAAGTGTATATGATGATTGACAAGTGGATGATCCCCAAAGGGGAGATGTCAGGCCGCTACTATTTTTCTCTTATTTTTCCTCATTTTTCTCTATATTTCTTATGCCTCTATTGTCATAGATCTTATAATTGCTCCTGATCTTCCAAAGTGATTCCCACAGTCATGCATTCTATTTATTTGTCTTTATTGGCTGATGATGCACCAATTGTCCAATCTCCAATTGGCCTGATTATGAAGTAGTTATGACTCTTTTTCTCATGGTTGCTGTGGCAGCTTACTTATTGTTCTCACCCTGACTGTGGAATGCTTACTTACTGTTCCCACTGTTACTGTGCTTATTATACAGCACTGATGCATCCCTTCTATTATTAACTATGACCTCATCTCTTCTTGTTCTCATATTCTGGCCCTATAGTGTATAGCATGGTCTGTGCACTGATTCTAGTACTATAAATACAATAGTCCACTTAGTGTTTTATCCCCAGTTCTGATCATCTGGGATATCTGCTAGGTGCAGTAGTCTCTAGTCTTTCTTGTCTTACTTTACTGACTATATATCTGGGATATCTGCTAGTCCAAGTGTGATTGTCCTTTTGTTTTGATTTCTTCTTTGTTGTTCAGCTTTGACATAGTGTCAGCCTCACAATTGATCAGAACTCTCTTTTCTGCCACCACTGCTTCCCTATTCCCCACTTTCCTGCAGACTGGTGCTTTCACCAGTGCTTTATCTGCCATCCCTTCTACACCATAGGATTTGTTCACAAGCCAAAGCACAAACAAGTCTGCTTCTACCATGACCTTTTCTTCCCTTGCCCTCCTCTCCACTTCTGTCAACATTGTATTTGGCAGAAACATGAGAGTGAGTGTACCCGTAGCCTGTGGACCAAAGTATATGTCCCCTGCTCACCCTCCTCCACTCTTCAACTTCTTGTCAGGTGCTATAGTGTTCACCCCCTCCACATCCACATCATGCCCAGCAACATCCAGCACAGCATGCACATGGTGGACCCTAGGAGTGGACAGATTGATACACAGTCATGGACATTCTGGGAGGACCACTTTGGATCAGTGGATTCCTAGGAACAGTGGGGGTCTTCTAACAGCTCAGGGACTGCCCACCCCTTCTACACACCACCCTTGTCCCCCTCACACTCACTCTAGAACAGAGCAGCTCTTAGATGAAGGTCTAAGTGTCAACCTTTATTTGCTTCTTCCTATCACATGCCCCTCTACTGTCCACCTCCACCTCCACCATTGCCTTCTAGCTTGGCACATGCACATCATTATACAGCGTCAAAGTGAACCTTCAACAAACTACAAAAGGTGTTGGAAATATCCATGGTAACTGTTCAGCTTCACTCTACTTACACTAATACATGTCTTCTTTACATCCTTACTGACGCATGTTCTGACCCACTTACATGACTATACCACATTTGTGTAGCATGTACTACACCCCCACATACAACCCCGGATTTACACTCTGCCTGAACTTAGTTCAGAGTGCACTACTTATACTACACTCCCCACTTTCCTAAAGCTCCATGGCATTATACAATATGTCATACCATGTATCCCCACTCTGCAGCTTAGCCCACACCACTTATCACCATGCCCTCACCATTGCCTACACCACCTGCTTCCTCCTCTTCATCATTGGCTCATATCTGTGCAAACAAAAGGTTTCCCTTGTGAATATTTCCTGACCCTAGATCAGAATGTTGGAGGAATCAAGACAGGAGGTATCATGTTAAGTACCTCCTCTTCTATTCAGGAATTGTTGTATCAATATTACAACGATCCTTCCCTTGTTCCCCCTCCTGTCCTGCCAGAGCTAGCAGCCCACCCAGATCATGCCTTTCATATCAACCCTCATCATCACTTTGCATCTTACATTGCAGGGGGTCCCACAATGTCTACATACTAAAGTAGACATATCATTTTTGTGGTTTTTCTGTTTGTCTGTCTTATCATCTGTGCATTTTATTGAAAATATAGTGCTTCTGCTGTATGACTGAGTGTGCAATTGATGTGACATTGCTCAACTACAGAAGTACTGGAATGCTCATTGAAATTATCCAACAAATAATTCAACAAACTGTCTCAAGACAATCAGTGGAATGCTTGGAGCAGGAGGCAACAATCACCTCCATTACACAGGGAAGACAGTGAGGAGCCAGAATCATGCTTGAGGAATCAATTCACGAGTTTAGCTGATCAAGAACCATTGATGTCACTCCACTTAGACTCAGACATTGAGGGTCTTGGTACAGCCTTAGCAGCAACTCTTCAACCTCCATCTGCAGCATCTGCTCATATGGATCAAGAGCATGAACAACTGAATTTTGGGGAGATGATGAAGATAATACAAGATCAACAGAGGATGCTTCAGTGACAACAGGAGACAGTGGTGAATCTTCTGAACCATTTGGAAATAGCAGGAGGAGGAGGAGGAGGAGGAGGATCCTCTTCAGGGCATGGAACAGGCCTCCCACCCTGAGTCCACCTCCCCAAGGTTTGCATCACAGAACCAACTCCTTTTGATGGAGACAAGAAGAAGTTCCAGTCATATCTGGATCAGATATATCTCATCTTATGTGCCCATCCAGCATACCAATATGACAACAAGGTGACAGTCATACTGTCTTACATCAAAGGAGGGTATGCAGAAGAATGGAAGAATGGAATTTTATGACAAATAGAGGTGCATAAGGTTGAACCTTTGTGACATGATGAATCCTTCAAAGACTTCAATGAACTCCTGATGATGATGAAGATCACCTTTGGAGATCATAATGAAGAACAGATGGCTCAGCAAAAATTGACCACCATCTCACAGGGAAGTCAGCACATAGAGGAATACATTACTGAATTCCTTCTCTACAAAACAGTGTCTGGATATAATGATGGTGCATTATGCACATTGTTCAAGAAAGGGATGAATTGTCCCCTTCTCCAGTCTTGTTATGTGGAAACTCCACTCCCAGGCAATTTGGAAGGTTGGATCAGGAGAGCTAGGGTCAGGGCATATGTGTACCAAGATATGCAAAACTTTGAATTGACATGGGGACAAAGGCAAACACAGGGGCAGCAACGACAGTATAGACAGTCTCAAGGACAACAGTGGAATTTTACTCCTTCACTTCCACTACAGCTCCTGCTGGAGAACCCATGGATGTTGATAGAGCTAGAGGACCATGCCCTATACTCTGTTTCAACTGTGGAAAAGAAGGACATTTCACATGAGAATGTCCAGAGCCAAAGCATCCACAAGGACAACAGAGAAGGGGGAATGCAAGGACCCTTCAAGAAATGTGTGCACTAAATGAGGCAGACTTCTTGGCTGAGATGCAGAAGGAGTTTCAGGCACATGGTCTTAGATTGAACAATCTGAATAGTGGAGCACAACAGTCAGGTTTTGGGTTGGATGGGAATTGAGCACAAATTTGCCATCCTACAATAGGTTCTCTATGCTTCAGACTGATGATACAGACATTGATTGTCTCAATGCTTGTACACAAATTTATTTAACATGCATTGTTCCATCTTGCTCTCAGTCTGAAGAGAAGCCTCAGGTGCAACAGGTTATTCCTCCTGTTGAGAAAAAGGAATATATCCAAACAACATTCAACATCACAAGTTTCCCTGAAATGAAACTTAAAATCAACACAGTGGATACTGGAGCTGTCTTAGAAGTAAACACTCTATTGGATTCAGGGGCAACTGGGTTATATGTCAACAAAGAATTCATCAAGAAAAACAATTTAAACACAAAAAAACTCACAAAACCAATACCTGTATACAATGTTGATGGATCACTCAATCAAGGAGGATCTATTGAAGAAATGATTGATTTCATTATGACTATCAATGGCCACACTGAATGTGCTACTTTTGCAGTCTGCAACTTGGGAAAAAAGAATGTCCTTGTTGGTGAATCATGGTTGAAAATCCATAACCCTGAAATCAATTGGTTACAGGGAAAAATACATTTCACCAGATGTCCACACAGATGTGAAGTACATCTCAAAGCCAATAGACAAGTATGGAAATCAAATAAGAAGTTGATGAAGCAGCAAAATCAAGCCATACATCAAGAAGCTGAAGAACAGATTGAAGCTGAAGAAGGAGATTGGATATTGATGGTCATGGTAAATCAAAAGGAAATGGAGGCATCCATTCAAGACATTAGCCAGGATCTTGCCATTGAAGCAGAAAGAAAGAAGTTGAAGAAGAAATTCAAGGATTTGTACCCAAAGCATATCATCATTTCAAATGGGTATTTGACAAAGAAGCCTTTGATTCTCTTCCTCCAAGATGACCTTGGGATCATGCAATTGAACTCAAACCAGGAGCTAAACCATCTGCTGGTAAAGTCTACAATCTTTCCCTGGATGGACAGAAACAATTGGAGTTGTTCATTGAAGAGAATCTGAAGAGTGGTCATATTTGTCCCTCAAAATCCCCCATGGCATCACCTTTATTTTTTATCAAAAAGAAATCTGGAGATCTTCGACCTGTTCAAGACTATCACAAGCTCAATGATATGACAATCAAGAACAGTTACCCTCTTCCTCTTATCTCAGAATTGATTGATTGCCTTCATGGAGCACAATACTTTACCAAGATGGACATTCATTGGGGCTACAACAATGTCAGAATTAAAGATGGTGATGAATGGAAGGCTGCCTTCATCACTAATAGGGGTTTGTTTGAACCTCTTGTCATGTTCTTTGGTCTTTGCAATAGCCCAGCCACCTTCCAAACAATGATGAACCACTTATTCAGAGGTCTTATCTCCAGAGGAGTTGTGGTGGTCTATATGGATGACATCTTGATCTTTACAGCAACATTAGAAGAACATCAGAGGGTCACACAGGAAGTACTTCAAATACTTGCTGACAACAAACTCTACCTCGAACCAGAGAAATGTGAATTTGAACAAACATCTATCGACTTCCATGGCCTGAAAATTTCTTTTGACAAGATTGCCATGGATCCAGTCAAGGTACAGGGTATCAAAGACTGGCCAATTCCACAGAACCTTCATGATGTTCACTCCTTTTTGGGGTTATGCAACTTCTATCATTGTTTTATTCTTGGGTTTTCCAATATTGCTAAACCCTTGAATGAACTCATGCAGAAGGATGTCAAGTGGTATTGGAATGAAGAACAGCAGTTGGCTTTCACTCATTTGCAGGATGCCATATGTTCTGAACCAGTCTTGGTCTTTCCAGATGAGCAATATCCATTCAGAGTTGAAGTGGATAGTTCTGGTTATGCTACTGGTGTGATTCTTTCACAGCTTTGTCAAGACAACAAGTGGCACCCTGTTGCTTACCTCAGTAAGGGTCTGTCTCCTGCTGAACATAATTACGACATCTATGACAAGGAGATGTTGGCCATTATCTGTGCTTTGGAAGTATGGTGTCACTACCTTGAAGGTTCCATTCACCCAGTTCAAGTCATAACTGACCACAAGAACATGGAATACTTCATGACAGCCCAGAAGCTCAATTGTTGTCAAGCTTGTTGGTTGCTCTACTTGTCTCACTTCCAGATTGATATGGTCCACAAACCTGGTGCTACCAATGTTTGCCCTGATCTCCTCTCAAGGCATTCAGACCATAAGAAGGGGGTAGAAGATGACAACAAGAACATCATCTTGCTCAAACTGGAATTTTTCAAACACAAGATTTCACTTGCAGCACTCAGCCCTCCTATTATAAAGATGATCATGACTATATTGTATGGGACAAGTTAGATGCAGACTTGAGGAAAACTGCAATGTTTGCATGATGGAGTGAAGATGATAAGAAAATGCTCTTTTATGATGGAAAACTCTATGTCCCAGAAACAATGTATGTGGATCTGATGAAGACTTTCCCTATGAAACCACAAGGAGAGCTGACACCTAATGAGATACCATCATGACATTGGCATGTCATTTCTACAGATCTTATCATCAAATTGCCTGAAAGCCAAGGCAATGACTCCATACTTATGGTCATGGATCATTTTACAAAAATGATCCATGCTATCCCAACCACAGAAACAGTCATGACAGAAGGAGTTGCATGTCTCATGAGAGATCATGTTTGGAAACATCATAGTCTTCCAGAGAAAGTGTTATCTGACCAAGGACCACAATTCACATCACAAGTCATGCATGAACTTAATCGTTTACTAGGGATTCAAACTGCTACTTCCACAGCATATCATCCTCAGACAGATGGTCAAACAGAGTGGATAAATCAAGAAATTGAACAATATTTCCATCTCTTCATTAATCATTGACAAAATGATTGGGCAAGCTGGTTACCAATGGCAGAATTTGCCTACAACAATCATGTTCATTCAGCAACAAAATATTCACCATTTATGCTGAATTATGGACAAAACCCTCAAATTGTCAGGACGCATTATTTTTCTCTTCTTTTTTACAAATTTCTTTTATCTTATTGCTCAAGATCTATGTTACATCTTATCTTATCCAATTAGATCTTTCATGATAATCTATGACTCATTTCTCATTCATCATCAGGCCACTTACTCATTACTTATGACACATATTCCCACAGACACTTACAAGCATTCTCATGATGACTGTGCAATGCTGCACATTACTTACTGATCATTCTCATGCATGCTGTGCATGACATCATGCTATCCCCTTTACTGTACTTCAAATGCCTGCCCTAAAGTGACATACGCAGTCTGTGCGCACAGGCATTTACTATGTATACTGTACTTCATAGTGTACTTGTTCCTTAGCTTAGTACTTCTGGGATATCTGCTTCATAGTGAGTTAGTCCTTGATAATACTATCATCCCTTGTCCCTTTCCTCTTCACAAGTCTACTGTGTGACCTCGCTAATAGCATCAGCCTCACATGAATGGGCAATGAGCCTCATATGTCTACCAAAATTGACTCAGTGTACATGTTTGTAGCAGGGCTCAAATACATCAGAGAAGATGCAGAGGTGTCACTGAAGAAAGCAGTGGAAGATATGAAGAAGTTTTACAATGAACATAGGGGTAAAACTCCTATTTATGCCATTGGAGATAAAGTTTGGCTGGAAGCCACCAACATTGACATGGGAAGACTGATGAAGAAATTGGATCACAAATGTCTTGGACCATATGAAGTACTTGAAGTATTGTCCAATAATGCATATCACCTTAAACTCCCAAAGACAATGAAGATTCATCCAGTTTTCCATATTGTCAAACTTTGTCCTTATGTCAAGGATGTCATCATGGAAAGAGAAATTTGCCCTCCTCCTCCTGTCATCAAGAATGGTGTTGAAGAATATGAAGTCAAAGAAATTCTCAATAGCCATCTTTCTCAAGGTAAAATTCAATATCTGGTCAAATGGAAGGACTACCCCACAGAAGATAATTCTTGGGAACCTATTGATGTTATGAGGCACTTGCTTTGGCACCTTGTAATGGTTTTCTTTTTCTTTTTTCTTTTTCCTATATTTTACTTACCATCAGTATAGTATTAACTGCAGCAGTGAGCTTAGCTCCTACTTATAGTAAGGACTCATTTCATTCTTTATAGTATTACAGTATTTACATACTGTGCTGTGAGTTACTCCAAATACTATAAAGACTTATCTTTTCTTTCTTTCTATCTTCCTTTATTTATTATAACATTTACTTGCTAAGGACTATTACTATACAATTAGCAAGGACTCATTTCTTTCATATTTATTTACTTATGTTTACATCTTGTTCATTTCATGCTAGTGGCTGAGCCACATGACTTACATTTACAGATGCATCTTACTGTGCATTACTGCACATTTTCATGCATTGCTGTGCATTGCTGTGCATAACTGCACAACTTTACTATACTTAGGACTCTAGTTTAGTATAAATAGTTGAATGACTGGTGGTCTTAAACCCCAGTCTTGTCAACTTCACAATCTAGGGATTCTCCTACACTGCACTTGATCTAAGCTCGTCTCCATCTTGCTTCACTCTAAAGAACTAGTCTAAGAACTCTAAGTCACTTTAAATGTCGCTCAGACTTCCTATACTCATCACTCTGGATCTCTGATTAGCCATTGGTGGTATCATCCTTATCACTATCTCATTGATCCCTCTCTTCATTGTCATCAGGAACAGTTATTATGTCTATCAAACATGTATCAATCAACTTGTCACCAGGGGTATTATTGTATCAGACCTTCCCTAAGACTGACCAATAGGCCACTCTTAGCAATTGATGGAAGATGTTCCTGATATGCTCAAGAGGTACCACAAAGAGAATCCTCAAGCAATACATTCATTAGCCATTTATTCCCTTTACCAGACTGAATATTTGCCAGAGATGATGGTTCAACCACATTATGCTCAACAACTTCAAGAACATACACCTCCATCCACTCCACCAGTTATTGATGAAGGATATGAGGAAATTCCCTTTGGCATTATTGAAGATGAAGATGACTTTACAGATGAAGATGACTTTACAGATGAAGATGATGATGAAATTGCTACTTCCAAATCATATGAAGATTTAAAAACACCACCCAAATCTTCTTCCATCATTCCTCTATCTCCATCACTCTTTGCTGGCATTCCCTTCAAATCCATGGAAGGAGAAGAAGATATTTGCCATGCATGTTCATCTCCATTATTTGCTCGTCAAGACATCTTGCCTTAAGAAGGGGGTATTTGTCAGGCCACTACTATTTTTCTCTTATTTTTCCTCATTTTTCTCTATATTTCTTATGCCTCTATTGTCATAGATCTTATAATCACTCCTGATCTACAAAAGTGATTCCCATGGTCATGCATTCTATTTGTTTGTCTTTATCAGCCAATGACACACCAATTGTCCAATCTCCAATCAGCCCAATTACAAAGTAGTTATGACTCTTTTTCTCATGGTTGCTGTGGCAGCTTACTTATTGTTCTCACCCTGACTGTGGAATGCTTACTTATTGTTCCCACTGTTACTGCACTTATTATACAGCACTGACATGTCCCTTCTATTATTAACTATGACCTCATCTCTTCTTGTTCTCATATTCTGGCCCTATAGTGTATAGCATGGTCTGTGCACTGATTCTAGTACTATAAATACAATAGTCCACTTAGTGTTTTATCCCCAGTTCTGATCATCTGGGATATCTGCTAGGTGCAGTAGTCTCTAGTCTTTCTTGTCTTATTTTACTGACTATATATCTGGGATATCTGCTAGTCCAAGTGCAATTGTCCTTTTGTTTTGATTTCTTCTTTGTTGTTTGGCTTCAACATAGCATTGGCCTCACAGGAGAGAGATGCAGTCATCTGCAGCAAGTAAGTGGTTGCAAACACAGTGGTGAGGCAACATGGTGAAGGTACACTGCAGGGAAGAGTAAGACTAGAATAAGATGGGAAGTGGGAAATACTCACTCAGACAATGTAGTAGATGTCTGAGAAAGTTGTGTGTGAAGTGTCCATCTTATGTAGTAAGTGAGGATAGAGTTGTAGCAGAGAATGTAATAGTAAAGTACAGCAACTACCATATGTAGAGGGACATGTGTTGTCCCAGAGAAAAGAGTGGGTGCTCAGACATGTATGTGGAAGCAAGTCTGAGGAGAAGATGTGGATGTATGTAATGTGTATGTGCAAGAGTGGAACTGAACAAAAAGTATAGTACACATGAAGAAAAGTCAACAATCTGCAGTGGTAGTAAGTGCACAATGACAGAGAGGTCATGACAAAAGAGGTGTGGCTGCAGTGGTGTGAAGAATATAAGAATAAGGTGTAGTGGGTGAAGGGAGGTACTCACTCAGACATGGTAAGAACTATCTGAAGAGCTGTCCTAAGAGTGGCCAATTGGATGGTCTTAGGCAAGGTCTGAAATGATAATACCCCTAGTAACAAGGTAGTTGATATGCACTTGATAAATGTAGTAACCATTCCTGATGATGATGAAGATAGGGATCAACGAGATAGTGATGATGATACTGCTGATGACTAAATGAGGATTCAGAGTGATGAGTTTAGGATGTCTTAGTGATGTTTAAGTGACTTAGAGATATTAGACTTAGTTCTTAGAGTGAAGCAAGATGAAAAGTGAGCTTAGATCAAGTGCAGTATAAGAGAATCCCTAGATTGCAAAGTTGACAAGACTGGGGTTTAAGACTGCCAGTCTTTCAACTACTTATACAAAACTAGAGTACTAAGTATAGTAAGGTTCATTGTTCAATGATGAGTGTGCAGTAATGTGCAGTAAGTCACATCCATTGTGTAAGTAATGTGACTTAGCCACAAGTGCAAAATGAACAGGAGGTAAACAATGACAAATAAAGATGAGAAAGATGAGTCCTTGCTAATTGTATAGTAATAGTCCTTAGCAAGTAAATGTTATAATAAATAAAGAAAGATAAAAAGGAAAAAGGACAAGTCTTTATAGTACTTGGAGCTAAGCTCACACTTAAGTAGGTAAATACTTAAATACTATAAAGAGAAAAGAAATGAGTCCTTACTAAGTAAAGTGGAGCTATGCTCACACTTGTAGTAATAATACTACACTTTACTAGTAAGTAAGATATGAGAAAAAATAAAAATAAAAAAGAAATGCATTATGAGGTGCCTAGGCAAGTGCCTCATAACATCACCCCCTCTTCATGTGATGTGTTGCCTGTGATGCTTGGTGGGGTCCCCTGACCCATCATCCACTGCCTGCTGTTTACTCCTCATAGGCCAGGAAGGGGAGGGTGTCCCAGGCTGGGATGAACCCATTGAGCATGCCCCTGTTGAAGAACCAGGGGTGCTGGGGGGTGGTGTGGGGGAAGTCAGCAGACTGTTGGGCCCAATAGTAGGCCTCCTCATGGGCCTGGGTGAGCTCTTCTTGAGCCAGGAGGTGGTGCTCCTGGGTGAACTAACTCTTGGCACACCACATGTAGTATGTGGGGTTGGAGTGGGTGATGGGGGATGGGGTGAGGTGGTGGGCAGGGTGTCAGACTCCTATTGCTGACCTTATTCCCTACCATTATTTTATTCTTTTCTTTCTTTTACTTTAGATCATCTGATTAGATAAGATCTTCATATTATCTTTTACATCTTATCTTGTTGGATATCTTACTTACTGTCATTATGGTCTTCTCGGGGATAGTTCCCACAGCTGCTGCACATCTGTAAGCTGTGTTCCCACACATGCTGTGCTCTAGTTACTGCTTGACCTGCCCTTAGTTACTGTGCCTGGTCTGTGTGTGTTCCATAGTACTATAAGTAGGGAGATAGCTAGATGAATAGACTCCAGCTTGTTACAGCTGGTTCATCCCCTTCTTCTATGGCTGAGTCCTCTCACCCCTTGGCCTAGATCCAAGGCAGCTCCCAGTAAGTCTCTCCAAAGGAGAGCAGGGATAAGTCAGGAGTTGGTGGTCTTGTGCTATGGATGTCCACTGTAGGCTTGATGATCCTGACACAGGGTGTGCATAGGGGGTTGGGCAGTGGCAGTGGTGGTGGGGGTTGAGGCATTGAGCCTGGTGGTGGCTGTGCTGGCTGCACTTGAAGCATGCCCCTCTTGGAGGGGCCAGGGCAGGGGTGGAGGACACAGAGGACCATGCCTTGATGTGGTGGTGGGAGGCAGGCCACCAGCCCACTGATGGGTTTCCCCAAGATGCCACTGGGGAGGTGAGGGTGGTGATGAGGCCTGGGAGGGAGGCTGGGGCATTGGTGATGTGCTCCTCCAAAGAGGGCACTGGGGGTGGGCTGAGCAGGAGGCAGTGAGGCAAGGGGGGCAAAACTGGAGATAACTCCAGCTTGTATGGTGAGGAGGTTGCCTGGGGGGGGTAGGGGGTGACAGGGTGGGGCCAGCAAGGGGGAGGGCCCCAGGGGATGGGTTGAGGGACAGGGAGTCCCATGGCCAGGGAGAGGGGGCTGGGTGGGGGTGGAGGTGGGGTGGCAGTGTCTGCCAGGTGGAGGGCCATGAGGGTGGCAGCAGTGGAGGCATCCTCTTCCATGAAGGGGAGGGGGGAGGTGCAGAGATAGGGGGAGGTGAGGAGGGAGAAGGATGAGAGGGGGGAGGAGACAACAGAAGATGGGGGAAGAGAGGACATTTTGGTGATGAATAGTTTGGATGCAAAGTGACTTCCTTAAGTATGTGTGAGGGGAGTAGTCAGGTGATTTTGGAAGGTGAACAGGTCTATTCCCAGGCTGTGCAATGGTCTAGGTGTACTTGGCCTTCATTTGTGGAAGTCATTTATCTCTTGTTGTGCATTCCTTAGATTTCCCTGTGGTTCCCACATATTGTCCAATTTGGGATATCTTTTCCATTTGATGTGATATTGAAGTCATCCATTGTTCTGCACTCTAGAGCTGATGATTGCTTCCACTTCAAACTCCATTTCACCCTTGACTATCTCTGGGGGTGGTTTTGTATAGTTAGGGCCATGCTCAGGTGTTTCCTTGAATGGTGTAAGTAGTGAGAGAGAAACACAGGATGGATCTTCCATTTTGGTGGTAGCTTAAGCCAGTAAGTGACAGGTCTGAGGACTTCTCTGATGGGAAATGGTCCAAACCATTTTGGGGCTAGTTTTATTTTTGGGTATTGGAGTTTGAGATTCTTTCCATCTAACCATACTTTGTTGCCTTCTTTGTATGTGATGAACGTAGTTCCATATTTATTGCATGATTCTTTTGTTATTTGATCAGTAAGTTTCTGACTAGCAGTTACTTCTTCTTGTATGTTTTGTATGTGTTGGAGGCAATTTGCAGCTTCTGGCACAGATGCAGTGATTGGTTTGATGGTGAATTGGGGTTTGTATCCATAAGGATTTCAAATGGTGATTTTTGGGTAGTGGAGTGAACACAGTTATTGTGTGAGAATTCAGCAAAAGGAAGTAGTTCTAGCCAATTGGTTGGTGATTGATCTCCAAGGGCTCAGAGATATTGTTCTATTTCTTGATTAACACATTCTGTTTCTCCATCAGATTGTGGGTGATAAGTGGTTGACATTGCTGGGGTAATTCCTAATGCTTTCCAGATTCAGATAATAGCTTTTGAGAATTTGTCCACAATGACATTGATTGAGTCATATCTGTTGACTTCTGGAAGATCTGTTATGAAGTCAGTGGTGATGTGTTGCCAAGGTTCATTGGGAGTTTCTGTGGGAATAAGTGGAGTTTTGGTGGGATGTGTGTTATTCTTGGTTGATTGACATGTGGCACATACTTCTACATATGCTTTGATGAATAAGGACATTCCTGGCCACCAGTAGTCTTGTTGGATGAGTTTGTAAGTTTTCCATCATCCTGGGTGTCCAGCTGGTGCTGAGTCATGATGGGTGTGTACAACTTCTTTTTGGAGTTCCTTGTTGTCAGGGATGTAGATTTTTCCATGGAAAAGGAGTTCATCTTTGTAGTTCCATTCTTGGATGCCTTGGATTAATTTCCATGGTCCACAGTCCTTGATTTTCTGGAATGTTTCTTGGGATAATGTGTCAGACTTGAGCTGTTTGATGATTTGTTGTCTGATGTTCTTTGATTGGGTAGGTGTCAGGTGTTTTCCTGTGGCATTAATGCAGAATACTTTTGGATTTAGCACCATAATGTTGGAATTATCCCCTCCTCATGGTCTGGCCTCCTGGTCAGATGATCAGCTTTATTGAGGGCACCAGGGCAGTGAGAAATTGAAAAGTTAAAACATGAAAGGAATAGGCTCCAACAGGCTTGACATCTATTAAGTTGTTTAGCTGTGGAGAAATATTCAAGATTTTTGTGATCTGACCATATGTCCACAGGGTGAGGGCTTCCTTCAAGGTAATGACACCAGGTTTCTAGGGCATGAATGATGGCAAGTAATTCTTTATTGTAGATGATGTAGTTTCATTCTGGTGGAGTCATCTGTTTTGATAAATATGTGACAGGGTGCCAGTGGGAATCTGAACCTTGTTGGGATAGTATTGCACTGTAATTAAAATCCAAGGCATTGGTTTCAAGTCTGAAGGGGGCATCAAAATCTGGTATGAGAAGGATTGGAGTCATGGTAAATGCATGTTTCAGTTGTTCAAAAGTGGATTGCTGAGTGTTGTTCCATTCCCAAGGTTGATCTTTACATGTTAATTCCATAAGAGGTTTGGTCATTTTGGTGAAATCCTTGATGAAGCATCTGTAGAAGTTTCTGAACCCTAAAAATGATTGTACATATTTGACCTTTTTTGGGATAGGCTACTCAGTAATTGCTGATAATTTAGCCAGATCCATATGAACTTGATCATGGGAAATGATCATGCCAAGATATTTGATGGATTCCTTTTTGAAGAAGCATTTTCCAGGTTTCAAAAATAGATGTTCATTGATAAGGCATTGGAGGACTTGGTGAACCAATTTCCAATGTTCAGATAGATCATTTGTAAAGATAAGGATATCATCCATATAGATGACCACATGCCCCACAGTGATAAGGTTGTCAAAGAGGATGTTCATCATAGATTGGAATGTGGCTGGGGAGTTCTGGAGTCCAAAGAACATCATGGTTGGTTCCCATAATTTGCCATCAGCTATGAAGGTGGCTTTGTGTTCATCCCCTTCCTTAATTCATATGTCATTGTATCCCCATCAGAGATTGAGTTTGGTGAAGATTGTGGCTCCCTTAAGTTTATTGATCAATTTGGGAATGAGGGGTGGCAGGTATTTGTTGGCAATGGTTCATTCATTTAATCTTCAATAGTCCTGACAGGGGTGTAGTTTACCATCCTTTTTTCCTATGAAGAAGAAGGGTGCTGCCCATGGAGAGTTTGAAGGATGGATATATCCCTTTTTGCTATTTTTGGAAATGAATGTATGAAGTGCTTTCTGTTGTTTGTAGAGGCTTCCTCATTGAAGACTTTGCCTAGGTTGTGATAATGGAGTGGGACTAGATCCATGCCTTTTCTGTCATGTTGAACATTCATGGCTATTTGCATGGATAGAGTGGTTCAAAAAAGGTTTAGTCCATTAATCATCCATTGATCCTCAATTTGATTGATATGTTTGTCTTCCTCCAAGAATATTGATGTGGCATTTGGCAAAGATGGATTACACTTTGATGGACAACATGAGAATGAATGGTGTCTTGGGTCCAATTGATATTTGGGTTATGTTCTCATAACCAATCAGTTCCTAGGATGATGTCTTCTTTTCCTAGATCAGTAATATAGAATTTGTTGGTCTCAATATGTGGTGGTTTGAGTGCTTTTTGATTTGTAAGGTGATCTGACATGTGTGTGTGATATCACCACCAATATTCTTAGTTCCATTGATGTTTTTTACTGGTATTTGTCATCTGAGTTTCTGGGTTGGTAGGTGGTGTAGGTGTATGAAGTCTTGATGGATTAATATTCTGGTTGCCCCACTGTCAATGAGGGCTTTGGTGGCAACTTTCTGATTCCTTATGGAGATTTCAACAGGAATTCAAATTGAGGGGGAACCATTGTATTTTGAGAATGATATATACAGTTCATTGTCTGAATTTGAGTACCTGCTCACAATGTCCAATTTAGAATCAGTTACTCCTTTGTCCATCACTGGCTTAGGAGATCTTAAAAATTCTGCATAATCTTGAAAATATCTTGCATTTCTGCTTTATCTTTGTCAGATAATTTCATAAGTGTGCAGGAAATGGTGATCATGGGGTCTTCTTCATCATTATGTTCTTGGGTTCCCCTTATAGCATAAGTGGGCTTTGATGTTCCGTAGTTCTGGTCATGTTTGACCTTGCATTCTCTGCCAAAATGTCCTTTGATACCACATCTGAAACAAGCTCCTTCTCATTTCCTTTTGTCACATCCTTCATCTGATAATCTTCCATTTCTGGTAAACCCAGCACATGTGAATACTTCTTGTTGGAATGTTTCCATAGGAGAGAAGTCTTTGATTGTGCATATAGTGCATGGGTTAAATTTCTGTAGACAAGAGTCATTATCCCCTTTGAGTAAATCATTGGGGTAAAGGAATTGTCTGCCTTGACCAGATTTGAGGCTGCTCTGGAAGTCATTGTTCAATCAATTCTGATCTAACCTTATAGCAAGATCTTGCCATTCTCATAAGGTAGCCAGTAATTTGTCCCTGGTTGTCATGATGGTATCCTTGATGTCTTTCCTGAGACTGTTCTTAAATTTCTTGATGTTGGTTATTTCATTATAACCCATGGTGTTGGTGATAGAATTGAATACCGTGACATATTCTGAAGCAGTGCCTCTTCCCTGGACTAACCTATCCAGGTTGTTGCATGATAACTCCCCTTTGTTACTTGGGTAGAACTTGTCACCAAATTGTTCCTTGAATTGTTTCCAAGTGAGTATTGAAGCAGACATGGTAAGCTTATTGATGATTTGTCTGGCCCAGGTTCTAGCAACTGTTCCCTCTTTGCAAAAGGATAAGGCAAAGGTGATTTTGTCTGTATCATCTTTGAAATTCTTGGTAAAGAATTGAAGTTTAACCTTTTGGATAAAGTCCTTGGTGGTGGACTTGGTTCCAGAAAACTCAGATGGCTTATTAAGTTGGGGTTCCTTGGAGGAAGCAGATGATGTGTCAGCCATTCTTGGTATAGTTGATTGAGTTCCCTTTGGGTGTGGGTGATTTGTTGTTGGCATTGGATCAACTGGGTTTGAACTCATAGTTCTGGAGGTGATTCTTGATTGAAAGAAAGGGGTGGACAAGGTAATGGTTTTGTCTCCTGAAGTTGGCACTTGAGGAGTAAAGAACATTTCCACTTGAGGAAGGTCTTCTGAAACATTAATGGGTGTTCATGGTCTTGGGGGTTCTGAATGAGTTCCTGTGTGAGATTCTGATTGTGATCTTGGTATAAGGCTCTGTCAGTATTCTGGGATGAAGATACTCATTCAGGATATACTTTGATGTAATCATAGTCCTTCTTGTTTGGGGAATCCCAGCAAATGATAACTTTGTTTTCATCAGGGTTGTCAAATGCTTTGTAGATCCACTGGTTATGTTTGTTGTAGAAGGTGTATTTGTCTTCTTTGTTGGTATATTCTTGGAGTGTAATGGGGATTCAATTTTCAAGTAATTGTCTATGTTGGTGACAAACTTTGGTGTCTAACAAGATTTCTCAATGGATGTTTGCCAAAAGAAGGGGTACTTCAGTAGTAACCAGTAATCCATTAGAGAATACAACTTGAGGTTCCTGATTTGTGCAGGTGAAGTAAACAAATTGATTATTGATGTAAAAGAGTTTGTTGCTGCTGTTGTATTGGAGGTAATTGGGCCACAGGTGATCCATTATGTCTAATGTGATAGTGTTGGCAGGAAGAAGTTGGTTGTGGTAATCTCCAGGGAGATTAGAAGATGATGTGGAAGCCATAGTGAGGGTGCATGCTTCCTAGAAGCATGGTGGTTGTTAGGAGGAGTTGGGAGTCTTTTCAAAGTACTAAGAGCAGCCTATTGGATGGTCTTAGGGAAGGTCTGAAGTGATAATACCCCTAGTAACAAGGTAGTCGATATGTTCTTGATAAATGTAGTAACCATTCCTGATGATGATGAAGATAGGGATCAACAAGATAGTGATGATGATATAGTACTTGGAGCTAAGCTCACAATTAAGTATGTAAATACTTAAGTACTATAAAGAGAAAAGAAATGAGTCCTTACCAAGTAAAGTGGAGCTATGCTCACACTTGTAGTAATAATACTACACTTTACTAGTAAGTAAGATATAAGAAAAAAGAAAAAGAAAAAAGAAATGCATTATGAGGTGCCTAGGCAAGTGCCTTATAACAAGCTGTACTGTAATGTGCTCATCTTATATAGTGTATAGTGCAAAGGTTTGAGTGGAGAGTGAAGGAGTGAAGAACAATGATTGCCATATATAGATACAGGGTGCATGTCAAGTCAATGCAGTTGGCAGGACATGGGCAGGAATGTGAAACAGTTCAGTATGTAAATGAAAGGTAATAATACATATAGGAAGTATCATATGTTCATGGTGGGAGAGTCCAGAGGAGAAGCCAAATGAAAAGTAGTAAACATACACATGAATGTTCAACACCCTCCCTCATTCAGTGCATCTGATGGGATGAGACCAAGAGTGGTGCATTGCATCTTGAATGTGGTGCACAGCAGCAGGTATTGGCAATGATGGCAGCAGAGGGAATGTGATGCAACACAAGGAGGCCTTCCTTGATGCACTGGTGAATGAAGTGTTGATGCTGATGTGCTTAGTCCCTTTCCCAACAATTGGGTTGTTGGTGAGGTCAACAGACCCTTTGTTGTCACCAAACAATGTGAGTAGGAGTGATAGTGGGATGCCAAGTTCATCTGTGATGTTTCTGTACCAAGTGGCCTGCACCATGGCTTGAGACAGAGTGATGTATTCTGCTTCCATTGACAAGAGTGAGACTACTTACTGCCAGTGAGAGGACCATGAAATAGCAGCACTGTGGAGAAAGAACATGATGGCCCTGGTTGACTGACAGTCTGTGAGTGATGTGGCCCAGTTGGAGTCAGAGTGCACAGTGATTTCGCTGTTGCTGGAGCCCTTGTATTTCAGTGTGAATGAAGTAGTGTCCATGAGATAGCACAGGACATGTTTTGTGGCTGTGAGGTGTTCTGGCATGGGATTGGCACTGTGTTGTGTGAGGGTGTTGACAGCAAATGTGATGTCCAGGCATGACACAATTGCAGCATACATCAGACTGCAAATGATCTGTTAGTATATTGATTGTGAGGTAGCACTGGCAGTGCTGTTGAATGGTACTAGTTGTGATGATATTACATCCTGCCATTCCAAAGTCCATGATGGCATGACTGATATAGTGCAATTGACAGAGGGTGAGTGTGTGGTGTGCATGATCATGGGTGACCTTGAGGCTGAGATAGGTCTTGGTCTCACTGATGTCCATCATTTCAAATGCAGCAGACAGAGCATGTTTGAGTTTGAGAACTTCTGTGAGATTGCTGCCAAAAATAGTGATGTCATCAATGTATAAGACTAGGAATAGATAGGAGTTCCCCCCTTGCCTGATGTAGAGGTCAGCATCAGAGGAGATGCAGCTTAGATCAAGTGATCCCAGGCAATTGTTCATTTTTGCATTCCATTGGTGTGCGGCTTGCTTAAGACTGTAGACTAGTGTAGAAACCTGTTGTGTTGCAACATTGAGTTATAAGGCATCATGTTGGAAAGTATACATACCTTGTTGCAACAGAAAATGAAAGGACACATTACTGTATCTGCCTATAGACCAAGTCCAATCTACAGACCAATCCCAACCTACAGACCAATTCCAATTGCCTCTCCAGCTATGGAGTAGAGACCTATTCTATTGCATTGCAACATTCCTCACCAATGTCCCTGTCCCTGCCCTGTAAAAACCTGTTGCATTGCAACATGGAGTCATAGGACATCATCTGTGAAAGTATACATAGCTTGTTGCAACAGAAAATAAAAGGAAACAGTGCTCTACCCATTTACAGACAAAGAAGTAATAGGATATCATCTGTCACAGTATCCAGATGTTGTTGCAATAGGGAATAAAAGGAAACATTTCTCTATCTATTTACACACCAATCCCAGTCCACAAACCAACTCCAATTTCCAAACCAATGCACCAATCCCAATCACCTCCCCATCTGTCTTTCCACCATAAACCTTGTGCCCTTGCCTAGGATGGGAGGGAATATGTAAGTATAATACAACAGTGCAATTCAACAGTACAATTTACCAAT
>QLPN01001222.1:0-21148 GCA_003314395.1 Albatrellus ellisii
GTATGAACAGAACTGACCAAGAGATTTGCAAATCTGAAGATAGAGTAAACACCTGTTGGATTGAAATATCAATCAATAAGACATGATCACAGTTGAAGATATATGTAGCAACACAGAATAAAAGGAAACAATGATAGATAAGCAGAAGTAGATGAACAATAGACAGAAAGTTGAATATAATTGATAGTTCTGTTGTAGGGAAGTTGAGGATGAATGAAAGAAAGGAAAAATGTGGCATGTGGTGCGGTGGTGGCAGCACTGTTCATACTGTGGTGATACAGGCAGCAAAGGGCCACGTGCAGGGGGAGACCCCGGATGTGGGTGGACACCCTGCATGCAGGTGGGGTAGGAGACCATGCACACACAGGCAGTAGGGGACCGTGTGCATGGGTGGTAGGGACCATGTGCAAGTGGGGTTGGAGACTGCACACATGGGTGGTAAGAGACCCCATGCACGCATGTGTTAGGGACCGTGCATGCAGGTGGTTGGAGACCACGCGCAGGTGGTAGGAGACTGTGCATGGGTCGCATGGGACTGCATGCACAGTCAGTAGGGGACTGTGCATGGGTGGGGTAGGACACCGCACGCACAGGTGGTAAGACACCGTGCGTGGGTAGGATAGGAGACCACATGCGGGTGGTAGGGGACCGCACGGGTGGGGTAGGAGACTGCGCCCAGGTGGTGTAGGACACCGCGTGCAGGCGATATGGGACCGCATGCAGGTGGGGTAGGACACCTCATGCGGTGGTATGGGACCATGCGCAGGTGGTAGGAGACCGTGCGCACACAGGCGGTAGGGAACCATGTGCGTGGGTGGGGTAGAACACCGCGTGTGGGTGGTGTTGGAGACTGCATGCGCAGGTGGTAGGGACCCCACATGTGGGTGGTAGGAGACCCATATCGCCTGCACATGGCATCCAACCCCACCCATGCACGGTCTCCTACCACCTGCGTGCAGTGTCCTACCCCACCCGTGCGGTCTCCTAACACCCGCGCGCACGGTCCCTACCACCTGCATGTGCGGGGCCTCTTATCACCCATGCGTGCGGTCTCCAACCCCATCCACAGCATGGAAAAAGGGGTGCATGACGTTCATCTGCTGGCACGTGCCAGTGCAGCCTCCTGGGCCCAAACATGGCATGGAGCACATCACACAAACCATGCACATACCTGAAGCACATGCCCACACACACATCCAGCAGGACATCATGCGTGACATCCTAGAGTAGACAATGATGTTGGAGGGCTGCTCAAATCAATGTGATCAGCATGCAATGCTCCCACCATCGCAGCTCTGGGCAACCCCTATATATGATCATATTCAGTCAACTCCTGCATGTAATTTGGTTTTTCTTATGATAGAAAAGATAAGCAGTTATGCCATGCAGCACATGGTGGTGGTGGGTAGCTAACACATGCTGCATAGATGACAATGTTGAGCAGCCAGCACATACAACACTTGGCAGTGGTGAGCAGCCAAATGCATGCAGTGTGGGGGTAGAAGCTCAGATATGATGGGCAGCCCATGGATGCAGTAAATGGCAGTGGTGAGCAGCCAGTACATGCAGCATGGGGGCAGCAGTGCAAGTGGTTGTAAAAAAACCATGACACATGCATGGGCACACTGTGTGGTGCACCGTGCGCATGCCACAATGCTGCGCGCTGCCGTGCACAGATTGTAGCACCATTATCTGAACCACGTGGGTTTTTTAACTTACAACCGTCCTC
The DNA here is from genome assembly GCA_003314395.1 of Albatrellus ellisii. Classification (NCBI taxonomy): domain Eukaryota; kingdom Fungi; phylum Basidiomycota; class Agaricomycetes; order Russulales; family Albatrellaceae; genus Albatrellus; species Albatrellus ellisii. The sequence continues at coordinate 1,730 of QLPN01001222.1, forward strand.
CCATTCTAATAGTGAGATGATTCCCCCAAAACCCTACATTCCCCAGTGTCTAGTGGATCTTATGACTTGTATCCCTCAGACTTGGTTGTGGTTGTATATTTCCTCATTATCACAATGCAACACCTATCAGTGGGTGCAGATGCAGATGCAGGGTCTAGGATATAAAAATTAGCTACTTTTTGTTTACCTTTGCATGATTGCCCTACCTTTTACCTGAAGGAGGTTGCTTGGAAATAGAGCATGGCTGACTGTAGAAAGAAGAGAATTGTATTCTCAGTCTCTTCATAGAAGACTAACTTGTAGTCAATAAATACTGTATCTGTAGAAAGAAGAGTATTGTATTCTACAGGCAGAAATAATGAGAAACATAGAAAATAAATGGTGTAGCAAGAGAGTACTGACCTCAGTCTCTTTGTTGAAGACTGAGGGAAAAGAAAACTATGCAGAGAAGGTTATCTATAAGTAAATGGTCTGTCCATATCATCCCTGAGTCCTGCAAGAGGTCCATGTGGTGTGTTGCACTATTCATGCTGTTGTGTTGTTGTGCTATTGCATATTCACTGTTGCATGTCACTGTAAACTCCAACATTACCCCCCCTGTTGATTCTTACCTATCCTAGGATGCTGGACATACATATCCTTATTTCTTTTCTCTTTATAGTCTGAGCTCCTCTTCAACTCTATCTGGCTCTTACTGTATCTTCTTTACCTCATTGTCATCTCACCTCAGCACTTCTGCATGTTGCTGAGGTGAGTATCTCTCCTCCTCTCTCAACCCTCTTCTGCATACCTGCTCTATGCAGCACTCTTCTTCTTCTGCATACTTCCCATTCTGTCATACACCTCATTTTTAATCTCTCAGATGCATTACATCTGGACTAAGGTCCTTTAGCTGCTCATTCTGATTATTGGGCTACAAGCCTGTCTTCATCTCGTCACAGTCTATCTTCCATCTGCCTTAATCTCTGTATTTGAACACCCCCTGTAGGACAAATGTGTCATTTTGTGAGAGCTCAACTGTTCATTCCAACAGAATGGTGATGAAGAGGAGTGTGACATGTAAATGCCTGAGTCAGAGTACATGCATGTGAAGCCTAGGTTGAGTAGTGCTACATGCATTTTTTGTCAATATCTCTGTATCTCTGTATGCTGCTCATACTGATATGTACTATGTATGTATTTCATGACTTTTATCTTATCTAGTTTACCACCAGTCACTTGTCATGCCAGTGGGTATATCACATGGATTTATTTACTTCATCCACCTCATTCCCCATCTGGAGTCCTCTTTATTCTGATCATTGTAGCTCCTCTTTGACTTTATTGTTGCTACCCTACTTCTTCCACCCCCATACATTAACACTCTTGCACACTGCTGAGGTAGGCCTCTACTCTACTCTCTTCACTCTGTCTGACATACCTGTCTCTTGTGCAGTCACTCTTTCTATTTACAATGATGAGCATCACACATGCATAGCAATGAAAGATGACCATCAGTGACATCAGGTGGATACAGCAACATTAACATGCCACATCTGATAATCATCCTCAGCTGCATCAATTGCACTATTGTTTTGGTGCCAGAACAGAGGACTGGGTTTAGCCAATGAGGAGCAGTACTGATAGGATGTTGGTCAGTGCTGTGGGAGAGTAAAGGGAAATAACAGATGTATCAGCATATTCGGAGAGGAAGGAAGACTGGTACTGTACCTAGTGGATATCCCAGATGATCAGAACTGGAGAATATTGTTAGGAGTCATAGAGTATATATAGTACTATACTGTAGGGCAGGCATATGAAAGAGTAAGGGCTGTGCAGTAAAGCTAATAACAACAACCAATAGAGAGAGGCCATGTAAGTGCCGACTGATGTCCACAGTGACTGTGAGAATGACTGGTGATACTCTGCAGTAGCTGTGAGAAGGCTGAGTGAACATCTGCAGTAAGTATGAAAAAATGAGTAATAAGTAGTTTATAATTGGGCCAATTGGAGATTTGACAACATACACATTATCAGCTGATGAATCCTAAAAGAATAAGTACAAGATCACTTCACTAGATCAAGAGTGACAAGAGGATCAGTGACAATATAAATATGGAAAAATATGGAAAATGAAGAGAAAAATAAAGGGAATAATAAGTGGCCTGACATTGGTGAGTTGGCAGAGTGTTTGTGCTATGTTTCTTTCTGTATTGAATCTGTAAGTTCTACTCATGAATGCTATTGCATCTATGATATTTACATGCTTTCTCATCTCTTATATGTTGAAGCATGGATGTTCAGTGCAGTGATATGTGCTGTGGTGGGGTGAAGGCAGAATCTACAATCACAACCACAACAAGTGCTGAGGGGTGTGAATTGTAAGATCCTCTAGACACCAAAAGAGTGATTTAGTAGTTTAGTATGGATAGGGCAATGATGTGATGCAATTGGGCAACAATGAAGAAATGCAACAGAAATGTGATACTGTAAGCTGCAATATAGAATGCAACACAACACAATGGAGAACACAACACAATAATAGACATGACCTACAAGGAACATGTACTTTCTTGGTAGTGAGACATGCAGAGGGAAGAGCAGAATGTGCTTTTTCACAAATTGGCTTGGACAAGAGAGGGAAGTCAAATCATAGGCAGGGGAAATCTATTTGTTTATGACAGATGATGCACCATTTAAATACAAGTCTAGCTCCAAGACTGGAGCACAACAAAACAAAACAGAAAATTTACAATGTAGGGTTGATCATAGGGATATTTGCAATGAGGTGGAGTCTGGACATGAATGATTAAAGTATTATGCTATACAGATGAGCAAAATAGGAAAAGTGCTGATCACACCAAATGCTGACTTCACAACTTGTAACTCCATGAACTGTGTCTCAGCCTATACATCTTATCAATCCTGCTCCTCATCAGCCAAACCCAGTCCTATAGTCCAATGCCTAACAAATTGGCAATTGATGCAACCGCAGGTGATTGTCACATGTGGCATGTTATTGTCACTGTGTTCACCTGATGTCACTGATGGTCATTTTCCAGTGTTATGTGCACATGATGCTCATCAGTGGCAGTCACCTGAGACTGAGACACTCCATTAAAGGAGGCAAAAGGGAGAGGGTGCATCCATGCAGGGCAGAATACCCAGAAGAGAGCAGATCACTCAGAAAGTTACAACCCTAGCATTACAGAAGTATAGTAGTGAGTGTAGTAGTAAGCTAGGGAGGGAGAAGACATAGATGATCAACTAAAGATCAGTGTCCCTAATCTGATACCTATATACATAAAGGAGTGGCACACAGACCATGCTGATGTAATCAAGTGTGGGGTGTGGGTGCTAGAGTGAAGAGCAAAAATGCATGTCAACATTATACACAGCACAAAAACCTGTACCTGTGGCTACATGGGTCTGTTGGTTTTCCATTCAACAATGGTAACCATGCAGTTGATGTTTCTGTCTTGCCCTTTGTTTTCACAGTTTAACAGTTGTTTTTTTTTGTCCTCCTATTTATTTGTAATCTACAATACTACAATTGTGTGATAACCAGTAATGATCAGGACAGGGACAGGGCAGGGACAGGATAGGACAGGGACATTGTATTGGAAGGAGATGCTTGAATAAGAGCATAGCCAACTGTAGAATAAAGGGTGTATTCTCAGTCTCTTCATAGAAGACTGAGGAGTGACATATTTAGTTTTGTAATAACAAAGGGTATAGATACAGGTGTTCTTGCACAAGAAACACCAAAAAGATGTCCTAAGAACAAGGATAATAAGCACTCAGTCTTGGAAACAACATGAGGACTGAGGGAAAAAAACAAGATGAGCTTTGTAAATAGGCTAGATAAACTGCCTGTGGCTTAGAACTGTACAGTAGTGGAGTGATCAAAATAAAAGCAGTAATCATATGTTTTCTGCAGAGAGGAGATGAAAGTTTGCATGCATGCCAGCTTCTGCCAAGTTGCCTAAAAAGGAAGTAGTAAGTCATACATGCATCAGTTTGCAATTCCAACATATTGTTGAATTTCCCTCTTGGTGTCTTTGCTGTGCACTCCTATACCACCTGACCTCCTCATGTTTTCTTATCTCACACTTTGTCATACATGGTTTGGCACACACTGTAGGGCATCTTTTGTTACAAGGCACTTGCTTTGGCACCTCATAATGTATTTTCTTTTCTTTTCTTTTTCTTTCTTTCTTATATCTTACTTACTATAAGCATAGCATTAACTACAGCAGTGAGCTTAGCTCCTACTTATAGTAAGGACTCATTTCTTTTCTCTTTATAGTACTTAAGTATTTACATACTTAAGTGTGAGCTTAGCTCCAGGTACTATAAAAAGGCTTACCTTTTCCTCTTTTATCTTTATTTATTTATTATAACATTTACTTGCTAAGGACTATTACTATACAATTAGCAAGGACTCATCTTTCTCATCTTTATTTTACTTTGTTTACCATTGGTTCATTTCATGATTGTGGCTGAGCCACATGACTTACACAATGGACATGACTTACTGTGCATTACTGTGCACTCATCATTGATCAATGAACTTTACTATATTTAGGACTCTGGTTTTGTATAAGTAGTTGAAAGACTGGTGGTCTTAAACCCCAGTCTTGTCAACTTTGCAATCTAGGGATTCTCCTATACTGCACTTGATCTAAGCTTGCTCTCATCTCGCTTCAGTCTAAGAACTAAGTCTAAGATCTCTAAGTCACCCTAAGCATCACTAAGACATCCTAAACTTGTCATTCTGGATCCTCATTTGATCATTGGTAGTATCATCCTCATCACTATCTTGTTGATCCCTCTCTTCATTGTCATCAGGAACAGTTACTATGTTTATCAAGCACATATCAATTACCTTGTTATCAGGGGTATCATCATATCAGACCTTCCCTAAGACCATCCAATAGGCTGCTCTTAGCATCTTTCTCCTGGTCTGTGTGCTGTGTAGCTAGGTATTTAGGGTTTAGTTCTGGGACACTAACCTACAGTTGGTCTTCTACCCTCTCCTTCAATATTAATAGTGTATCACTCCTTGTTTACATCTATTCAGCAATCCTATTGTTGTCTTTTCTCTTTCTTGGGCTTTTCCCCACCATCTCCCTTTCATCCCCCTTGAGTGGAGTGACTAGGCCTTTGGGACTGTCATACTGATCATCACACTTCAATACATATAATACTATACCTGTAGAATAAAGAGTGTGTTCTACAGGGAGAAATGGTGAGAAACATATTAAAGGAAATGTGTGGTAAATGAGTACTGACCTCAGTATCTTTGTAGAAGACTGATGGAAAGGAAAACTATGCAAAGGAAAATTTTCTGTAAGTAAAGGGTCCATCTGTGTCATCCCTGAGTCCCACAACAGGTCCATGTGGTGCATTGTGCTATTGTGTGTTCATGCCATATATACTAAGAGTGGCCTATTGGATGGTCTTAGGGAAGCTTCATGATAACTATACCCCTGGTAACAAGGTAGTTGTGGTGTGCTTGATAAGCATAGTGCACATTCCTGACAACAATGAAGAGTGGGATCAATGAGATAGTGATGAGGATGATACCACCAATGACTAATTGATGATCCAGAGTGATGAGTTTAAGGACACTTAGAGTGACTTAGAGATCTTAGACTTAGTTCTTAGAGAGTAATATGAGGCAGTAACAAGTTTTAGGTCAAGTGCAGTATAGGAGAATCCCTAGATTGTGAAGTTCACAGGACTGGGGTTTAAGACCACCAATGTCAGACTCCCATTGCTGACCTTATTCCCTGCCATTATTATTTTTCTTTTCTTTTACTTTCTTTTATGTTTTACTTTAGATCATCTGATTAGATAATATCTTTATCTTATCTCTTATCTTCACATGATTAGATATCTTACTTACAGTCATTACTGCCTCATGGGAGCTGGTTCCACCCCTTCTTCTATGGCTGAGATCTCTCACCCCTTGGCTTAGATCCAAGGCAGCTCCCATTAAGTCCTCTTAAGGAGGCAGGGATACATCAGGATTGGTAGGACTCATGCTATGAGCATCTGTTGTAGGCTTGTCAGTCCTGACAACCAGGCTTTCAACTACTTATACAAAATTGGAGTTCTAAGAATAGTAAATGTAAATAAGGTTTGCTGATCAACAATGATTATGTAGCAATCAATAAGATCATGTGACCAAGTTGCATCCATAGTAAACTAAAGTAACTGTAGTCACAAGCATGAGATCAATGAGAGATAAACAAAGGTAAATAGAGATGAGATAAGATGAGTCCTTGCTAATTGTATAGTGATAGTCCTTAGCAAGTAAATGTAAATAAATAAATAAATAAATAAAAGGCAAAGAAGCTCTATAGTACTTGGAGTAAAACTCACAGTGCTGTATGTAAATACAGTAGTACTATAAAGCAGAGGGGATAGAGTCTGTACTATAAGTTGGAGCTAAGCTCAACAACTGTGGTTAATACTACACTTATTGTAAGTAAGATAAAAAAAGAAAAAACAAGTCCATTACAAGATGCCTAAGCAAGTGCCTTGTAACAATATATGCACTGTTGCATTATTGCACATTTGCTGGAACATGTCACTGCAATCTGGTGAGGAATGTTGCAACTCATTCAACTATGTCTGATTTAGTTAATGTTGAAAGATGGGCAGCATCACAATCTGTTGGAATTGCAAACTGGTGCATGCACAACTTACTACTTCCTTTTTAGGCAACTCAGCAGCAGCTGACACACACACAAACTTTTGTCTCCTCTCCACAGAAAACATATGAATACTGCTTTTTATTTTGATCACTCCATTACTGTACAGTTCTAAGCCACAGGCAGTTTATCTAGCCCATTTATGATAGCTCATCTTTTTTTCCCTCAGTTCTCATGTTGTTTTTGAGACTGAGGTGAGAACTTACTTTACATTTCTTTGACTTACTTACTGACTGGTATCAGTGTTTGTGTCCTTGTTCTTAGGTTGTCTTTTTGGTGTTTCTTGTGCAGAAGAAAACCTGTTTATATAACCTTGTTATTGCAAAACAAATTGTAAATAGACTGTTTGGAGACAGAGATAGCCTTGTAGGCCAAGATGTCAATAATGCAAAAGGAGGACCAGAGTCCAGATGTCCTACATGTCTATAAAATGATAGAAGAGGTGTACCAGATGGTAGAGGGTACACAGAGGAAAGAGAGAGCTGCATAGAGCAGGTATGGCAGAAGAGAGGTAAGAGAGAGGAGAAGATACTCACCTCAGCAATATGCAGAAGTGCTGAGGTGGTATGATGATGAGGTAAAGAAGATATAATAAGAGCAAGATAGAGTTGAAGAGCTCAAACCATAAAGAGAAAAGAAATAAGGATATGTAAGTATGACCAGCATCTTACAATAGGTAAAAATCAACAGTTAATATTGCAATGAAATAGGTCTTTACTTTGAAGCTGGAGAGGCAATTGGAATTAGTCTGTAGATAGATAGGGTACTGTTCCCTTCTATTTTCTGCTACAACAACCTATGATGCTTTCACAGATGATGTCCTATTACTCCATGTTACAACACTACATATTCAACACTAGTGGACATACATAAGATGGTAGTATACAGACCAGCAGATGATAGTGGCTGAAAGTGTGTTAAGCAGTAGACTAAAAAGGAAATCAGAACATTGTTTGATAATGATCTGTAAAAAGATATATGTATGACATGACAAACAAATAATATCAGGCCACAATAGATGTCATATTTCAAAAAACTGACACAGGGGTACCTTTTGTGTGAAGTGTTTATAGTCAGCTAATTGATTTTGCACCCACAATCTCACATGCCAGAAGGATAGTAGAACACAACACTTCATTTTTGCAAGGAGTGCCTATGAGACAAACCACACATTCATACAAGCATCAAGAGCAGAACAAAGAAGCCTGACATAAAGAAGCCTGATGCAAAGATCAAACCCAACTGCAAAGCAAAACAAGAAAAGGGAAAAGGGTAGGCAGGTGATGCAAAGCAAAATAGGTGCAAGAGAGCAAACTGAAAAACATAAGATGGAGAGAGAAACCCCTATCCATGAAAAATGCTCCAAGCTAACCTCTGGATGAGGATGATCCAACATCCAGGGACTTTCCATGACAGATCTGCCACAGTCCACAAACAACTCCTCAATCCTTCACCTTATTCAACAACTAAACCCTAAACACACAAACTCAAACTCCATGCTGCCCTGCACAGGACTTGTCCTGAAATGCTGTTCAGGACTATTAAAGGTTTTCAACCCTGCACCGGGTCAGAAAATCTTTAGCAACAGAAGCTATTGTCCTAAGTGGGATGCGCCTCAAATGCTGTTCGAGGCAATAGCAACACTTCAACAATAGCAAGAAATTTTATGAGCTGCCAATGGGTGTAGATGTCCAAAAAAGTGAAAGACTATGGGGATTGAGACACCACTGCACACAAGCACTATAGTTTTGAGAAGCAAAAGGGAGGAGGGTGGGTTGAAAAGTTATTGCAATCTTAGCATGTAGTGAGTTGGGGTCAAGGAGCTTGAGAAGATCTCACCACCTGTCTGGAGTGACAAGACTGATGCTTGTCACATTGTGACAGTCTGCTCCACACTCACATGTTAGCTTAGTTAGCCTTCGCAAAAGTTCCATGTCTCGCTGCGCTCGACTGGGACTTTTCCAGCATGTGCCCACTAGCTCAGCCACTAGGGTTGGGCTACAGGATTTGTCAGACGGCTATTAGCCCTGGCCAGTAGCCCAGGGCTAATAGCCCAACGGCATCACCAGAATAAGTAATTGGTAAGGCAAATACGCTGTGCGCCTTATGGTCCGCGGTGGATATGCTCCACTACGACTCACGATCGCGTGTGGTTACCCTGACTGAATGCTACTACTCCCTGTTTCTTGCCTTCTTAGTTTCTCCGGTGTTGCTATTTGCTCACACATTCCCAGATCGACAACCCCCTAACTATGCCGGACAGGAACATTGGTCTAACCTCCATACCCAGTCTCAGACTTGGGACACACCTCCGGATCCCGATGTTACTGGTCATCTTGTCTTCAATACCGTGAACACCCTATTACAGCGCATACCGAATACATTGTACAGAAATGGTGTGTCTGCCATATTATTCCTGAGAAGGCTACACCATGCAGACTTGCAAACTCTAGGTCATACTGTCGTTCCGGTAACAATACCAGCTGGCACAATACTATACCATGGACGTACCAACGACAGTGAACACATCACACTGGATTGGTTTAGCTTTAACTTTGAGTTATCTTACTTTTTCTGTGACGCAAACTGCTTCGCCCTGTCATATGTCGCCACGCGGCCGCTCCGGCTGGCCTACTTCGATGGCTCGTCTGCCAGCAAAGTCATAGATGGAGCATTGGATGTACAAGATATCCTCGTTTGGGGTCAACCACGACCAGACAAGAAGTACGGAGAACGAGAGCGGATAAAATGGCTTTGTGATTGGGGCCAACAATTCGGCCTGGACGGCTTCGTGCGGATGGAGATGGACTTGTGCGTCTTTTTTCACTACTATCGAAAGTAACAAAATTCAGAACTTCGGCATCAGTGAGGTCATGTATTGCGACTTCTCGCGTGGTTTGGAGCTGGTCTCCGCATCCAAGCTTATTCCGCACTATCCTTTCCGTCCTTATTTCCGAACAAACGCTTCCAGTATTTCAGGAGTGGACGCAAATGGGACACCGATACGATCTCCGTATTTGGACATGGAACAATCTGCGAGACCAGCCGGACTGCCAGAGCGCTGGCGTGGGTCCGTTCCTCAACTGGACGCTGCCTTATTTGAAATCCTCAACGCTGGTGCCTGGGAAGATCGTGTGCCAGGCGAGACCCGCGTGCACGTCGACTACTCCCGACTTGTCACATTCTATGATCCATCATTGATGAGTCTCATCGAGGCACGACGGGGAAGGCCCCGCGCTCAACACCGCGTCGGCAATATCTCCGCGTCCGACTTTGCGCGCGTGCGTGAGGAGCTTGAAGAAGTGCTTTTGCGTGACACGACGCACGTTGGGAGCGGGATCGACTGGCGGAGCATAACGCATGTCATCGTCCAACGCTACAGTGGCCGACTTGCTCTACTCAAGTATCTTCTGGACACAGGGACATTCACTGATATCCTGCGAAATGCAGCGCTGGTGCGCCAACAATTACTCATCACGTTGAGCCCGTACTTGGTCACGCATGCCCTCCCTGAACTCGACGTAGACCCATCGGAAGACACAGCATGGGCGGCGCCGATCGCGCAGCGCTGTGCGCAGATACAGACTTCGCACATACCGATAAATAAATTGACGCCGCAGGAATACCGGATATTCAATGCTGTCGAGGAGACGTTACACGAGATTTGTCGTGTCTTAGTTGGCATGTGGGTGGACGCATTCGACATCGAGACAGCAAGCGAGGCCCGCGCGGCCGCCGCAATCGAAAGCTGGAGGCAGAATGTCTCCTACTTGATGGCCTGGCTTGACTGGTCGGTCTGGGTTGACTGCGACCCTCCCTGTGGCCCTGAGGTATGTCGTCTGTCCAAATGTCAATTTCAGAGTGCTGAATGCGGATACATTCTGGGAACGATCAGAGTTATTGCCACACACCAACATGGCCATTCTTGCCCTGGGAGGATCCCGACGACATCAGACTGCGCTGTATACGCCGCATTGCACCATACACGATGTAGGGCGCTTGCCACGGCCGGTCTGAGCGGCGTCTGAGATTATGTATTGTGCTCCATTATCTTAACTGTATGTCTTTGTATGCCCATAGTATTGTCCTTGGTTCTACCCGTGACTTACTAAATGGTTCTGATGGACCCCAACGCTCAAGTATATGTGCTGTGTGATGGCATGTACCTGTGTACTTGTCAATCAATGCCAGTCATCGGCACTAATAATCAATTCAATACTGTACCTGTCTTGGACCCATACCTTGCGCCGCGCAAGTGCGAGTCAGAGCGAATCGCTTGACGGAAGGTGCGGTGCTCTGTTTCATCCGTGACCCTGATTTGGATACTGATACATGGGTGTATTTATAGTCTTTGTTTGAGCAAGTGCTGTGGGCGGCGAGGGTCCTTGATGGGTCGTTTCGGGCGACGGGGAAGCTAAAGAGGTGGTTACATAGCGTGTCAATTGAGTTACAAAGATCAGAATGCATCCGTGCCAGTGAACCAGATCTTTGATGCAAATTCCCCCAGTTGACAGGGAACGCATAGACTTTATGATTGGATACATGAGATGGGTGATCAAATCACAAAAGAAAAGACACGACTATGCGTTTATCCCTTCCACCGTGTCAGACATGACACCCCTACCGACAGGTTATCCGGGGTTTGCGTGTTCCGGGTGCTATTCCTATTTTCAAGACAAACGCTCCGCGGGCGCTGATGTCGCTTGAGTGTAATGATCCGGTATGGAGCCGAACCACTCACGATTCATGTGTCCGACGGCTGGTGATGTAGCACTGGCAGTCTAGTTCGGCAGTACGAAAACTTGCCTAGTGATGGCAAGGACTTGATGGGATCCCCTACGAACTATGGAACCCACCTCTGGGGTGGCAGGACTCCCCAAGGACGCCTAATGGGTCAACGGCGATGTCTTTTCAACCTCCAAATAGTAGGGAAGATGGTGGGGACGACGTTGTAACTAAGCATTATCGTCGAAAGATGTTGAATGTCCGTAGCATGAATCGCGATTAAAATTTATTTAATAGAGTCTAATCGCATAAGTGGTCATGTGGTCGGCCTGCTCTCCCTGAGCCCTTGCTCTTTGTAAGCCCTCACTTGTTGTAAGCTCTCCTTGCAAGTCTTTCGGTAGTTATTCGAGGGTTTGTTTCCTACGCTTTTGAGTCTGAATTTTGCATCTGACCTACCTGAAGAGTCGACGGTTATCCACCCTTCTTTCATCAAATGATGCACATTTTCTTATCATAAACGAGCTTGAGCTCGTTTATGATAAAAAATGTATGCACTCCGGATCGCTCCTCAGCGCTTATGCAGGGGCAACTACGATTCGACCATCCCTTCTGTCTTGCCCACCGTTTGTTTAACTTTAACTCCGACAACATCAGCTCACTATGAGCGATTAGCAATAATCAACGCGCTATAAGGACAATGAGTAGTGCAACAGGCACAAGTGAATGTGCTCAGGGCTGACGACATGAATGAAACACGTTTTTTTTTTGACAATGTCATCCCTTCTTACTTTGAGGTATTAATTGTGTCCATTGTTCTAATACACGTGTCCGAGCTTCTGCAGCTGCACGACAGTATTGCTACAATGTTTGACACGACGAGCATGCGCAGCTTCAGCACGGCCCGCACGACTCGATTGTGCAATATGAGTTTGCACATCCCTGTAATGTCAAGGGAAGAATCAGAAGCAATATACAAATTTGACAAGATCCAGCGAGCGAAACGCACAGTTACTGTCACGATTTCTTTTCATTTACTGCGCAGCAGCACTCTCACTCATCCCTGACTCGAACGCACAGTTGTACTATATATCAATCTGCTGTCTTGAGCTCCTTTTAGCTTGGTAGGATAACCCTTGACCCAAGTCTGTATAAACACCTTTACTGTAGCTTGTTCTCCTGTAGAACACGCCATCTGTACGCCCGTTCGGCGATCTCGAGTTTCATAAATCTCATCTGGTTGTCTTTCTTGACACTGCACTACAGCTCAAGCCTCTCATCGAATCTTGCACGGTCATAGCCTCCCGTCTGGAGTACTAGTCCGTAACAGTTACAGTGGATACCAAAGATAACGGAACGTCTGTAACTGGTACTGGATCACTGGATCAGACTGGCCGGTGGTTGTGTGTGTATACAATACGATACGCCGCGTGAGGCAATGGTGAAGACATGGGGAGGAAAAGAGAAGATATTGTCAAAATGCAAGCACAGCACAGATGAAGAGGGAGACAAACAAACATGTTAAGGGCGCGTTTCCGTACATACATTGTATTTAAGTACCTAGCCCGTCTAATATTAAATTTGTTGGCCTAGTCCACAGGGACAATCGCGGGAGCGAGCTCGAAAGCCCGGCTATGTCCGGAATACAACAGATATTTCATGTAACACAGTTAAAAGACTCTACATCATCATGGGGTAGCATAATTATATTGTGTGAACAGCACGGATCCGACCTTCGGTACATGGTAATGCGAGACAACAATAGATGACCCATGTCTAGTAGGTGCACCGTGCGTACAGTTGATTAAAGAGTATTGCGTATGGGTGGCTGAACAGCATTGCCTACAGGGAAACCAAAATTGATAAGGCGAGCAGAATTACCAGAAGTGGGGAGATAAGGAAAAGTAGTTGGCAATGATGGAGCATATACAACATCGACAGAGAATGTCGTTAAAAGAGGGGGAAGGGGTGGCAGGGAAGTATGTCCACTAATAATGTCACATTGTGAAGACGAAAGCCAATCTGAGCCAAGGACGACGTCTATGTCGTCAGGAATAACAACAAAATAAGAAGTGATGCGTGATCGAACAGACGACACACAGGGCACAAACGATATTGAGGCAGTATAAACAGCATAGCGATGAAGGGACACGTCTGTGCACTACAGAACAAAAGCACAGTCCACAAAAGATTTTCGAAGAGGATAGTGGACTGGTACGAATGGGGTGCTGTTGATGAAAAGGGCATTATGGGGACAACAATGAGGCCAGGCACAGAATATGAGAGAAAGTATGAAGATTACACGAATATTACATGATACAAAGTCCTGCGGTCAAATATAGCGGGAGAGACGGTTACGAGCTTGCATTGTAATACGCCCTGCCTATCGGTAGCGGGAATTGTCGGATGACAAGTCACAACTGGGTTGATGTTGATTGAGCGAAAGAATATGGGGGGCGCAGATGAAAGCAACAGTATCACAGAGTCCCCAAGCCGCTGAGTCTATAGGCCAGACTTGACCTTACCCAGCCTGACTTTCCTGCAGCCCACATCAGCCAGTCTCTAATCGTGTAGGGACTGATAGGCATCCAGGAGAAGTAACCCCTGAGCTTGGGCGACATGCCCACTGCACCTGCCATCGCCTTGGTAAAGCCGATGGTCCGAACTGCGCATGCGTGCCTCTTTTCGGCGTGCTCCTCCAAGAGGCGGTCAGCCCCAGAAGAGCCGTCCTGTATATGAGCCGCTATGACAGGACCAACGGTCACAGCATCGCGCACGCCAAGGTTCATCCCTTGGCCTCCAGCGGGAGGATGGATGTGCGCTGCGTCTCCTACCAAGAAGACGATGCCACCCTTCCCTCCAGAGCTGTCACCGCCGAATTTTGTATAGAAGCGGTCGGCAATGGCAGAACGAGTGCGGAACCGAGTAGACCATACAACCTCCTCCACGCGAACAGGACTGGGGGAAACAGAGGGGTCGGACGACATACTAATAGGACCGTATGTGTCGATGAGGTCTTGCACACAATCGATGGACGGATGGGAGGGAGGTGTGCCTGTCGATAATGGAACGCCGCATGCGATACGGTAGGTGGATCTGTCGGGGGCGGATGGTGTCAGAAGATTGGGCAATGGTGAACATACGAAGAAACTGTCGGTGGTGACGACCCCAAACAGAGCGTCGTGGACCGGCAAGGTCGGTGGAGCGGAGAAAGTGACATCTGCGACAACCATTCGCGCCAAGGTATTGATATCTTCAACTCCTCCGCCGCTTGGATCAGCAAAACCAATGCCAGCCAGCCGACGGACCTCAATAGAATAATCAGCAGTCTAATGGGGTAAAAAGCAAATACGGGCATACTGATGAATGGGAGCCATCTGCACCAATGACATAACGAGTTCGTATGGACGCGCCGCTTTCAAAAGACACCTGTATGGCTCCCTCCACTACTAGGTCGCCTCGAATGCCAGTGACTTTGTATGGGCGATGAACATGTATTTGTTGATTATCCAGTTCATGTGACAAAATCTTTTCTGTCACATGTTGTGGAAGCAGAACATAGAACGGGAATCGAGTGTAAGACTTCAAAGATGCGAAGTCGGCGGATATCAATAGATATTTCCGATCATAATACCCCATCGAAGGAACTTGTATACCGTGCTCGACGAGAGCATCTGCACAACCAATGCTATCAAATGCCTGCTATAATGAGCAAGACGACCGCGACCAACAGAATAGGGTGTATACCTCGAGGGTAGCAGCATGGATGACAATAGCGCGCGAGGTATGATCTCTATCCCCTTGTTCAGCTGCATCTATAATGGTGATATCTGTGACGCCTTGCTCGCGGAGCGAAAGCGCGCAGGACATGCCCGCAGGGCCAGCCCCGACAATGAGAACAGTTGTGCTTGTTGGGAAAGACATTAGGATGATGCTCATACCTCTTGTAGGACAGATCCACTAATCCTTTATAGCAGGAAGCTTGCGAGTCATGCTGTGCAGAAGAGGCATGTTATTGGGTTTGATGGATATTCTTATATGTGCAGTCCATCGCCATGTAACAAGCCAGACGTCTGAAGCTGTGAGAACGGCCCCATCTGACTTCCGACATCGAGGGCCGATGTAGTCGAGTGCCGCCTCCTTGATCTATGAGAAGGGATGTTTTAGCTGATGGTGACACATCAGTCACAAGCAGTGCGGGGCTTTAACGTATAGGGACCAACCATATAGCAGGTCAACTTGCGCTGTGACGTTGTCAAGGACTAGTGCAAGTCCTTGTCTTCGTCGCCGCGGCAGCGCCTATCGTACCCTCTGCATTGTCACCGTTCACTCTTCCCATTATCCAATCTTCTGTCCTGCCCTGTCCTACCAACTACAATGCTGCTCATCTTCGATGAGACTCGAGTGCAATCATTGCCACAATGGTAGATATGCTTCTCACTACGATGTACACACCCTTTGCTCCTCTTCTCCCTTCTGCGTGCCCCCCCCCGAGACCCAATGATTGATTTTGTAATTAAATAACTAATAGAAGATACTAGTATTTCAGTTGTGTTGTGTTGTGTTTGCTCAGTTTTTGGTTAATGCTATGACATCTGAGACACATGCTCATGTCGCATTACTTGAATTTAGACAAAAGGTTTACATAAGACTAATCGATTGCCCCAGTGCTGAGTGCTGGAAAAGTCCCAGTCGAGCGCAGCGAGACATGGAACTTTTGCGAAGGCTAACTAAGCTAACACGTGAGTGTGGAGCAGACTGTCACAATGTGACAAGCATCAGTCTTGTCACTCCAGACAGGTGGTGAGATCTTCTCAAGCTCCTTGACCCCAACTCACTACATGCTAAGATTGCAATAACTTTTCACTTGTTCTCTCTTCGATGACTAGCTCTGCTGTTCCACCATCCGGTCGCGGTACTCGGGGTATTCGACCTCCCGATGGGGTTACACCTGGTTCTGCTTTACAGGTGCATACAGCCGTGGCAGGCCCCCCTGTTGTCTCTCTCTGGTGCATCATTGTCCACTTCTGACATTCTTTTTCCTCAGGCTGTGGAGGCTAGACAAAAACCTACTTATGGGAAGAAGGTCTCCATACATCAGGAAATCTTCTCCCTGGCATCTAAAGGTATATGGACACCTCTGACCTTATTCACCAACTCTGCTCTGTGTGACATTGCTGCCCAGCCCACCTTTCATATGAAGAAGATGGTTACCAGAGATGGTGGTTCTGCATGGCTCCTAGATCCTGATGCCTTTGGGGTAGAGGCAGGTCTAACTCATGCTCTCTGGACTGAAGCTTGGGGTAATTATTTGGTCTTCCTTGCCAAAATTTTGGAGCCTGAGGTCCTTGCTTGATGGTCTAATCATTTTAATGAACTTGTGTGTCTGGCCAATCATGAACATGATTTTTGGGCCATCTTAGAATTTGACATTGATCATTGTATTGACTATCACTCTGAACCTTTTGAACATGATGATGCTGTCTACTGGCACCAACTGGATTCTGCCTGTCTTTGCTTTCAAATGCATACCCTCACTAGTGAACTTTCTGCTGCTCAGTCTGTGACTTCTGGCCTGATGTGCAATGCTGGTGTCACCTCTTTCCATTTTCAGCCTTATGACAGCTGCTCCCCTTGGGGTTCCTCTGTGCTGTTGCACTCTGGTCCCTTTCCAGCTGGCAGACCCAAAAAGCCAGTTGTGGGAATCTGCCTCATCTGCAGCAACTCTGGACACTGGGTGCATGATTGCAATGTGCATACCTCCATCAAAGGCCATCCCATTGTGGCTCAGTGGGATGCCAAGAGAGGCATGCTGGTCTCTATCAAGGATGACAGGCAAGACTTCTGCTTGTCATTCAATATTGGTTCTGGATGTTGTAATGGGGCACACAAGACCTGGGCCAAACATGTGTGCTCCATCTGCACTAGCACCAATTCCGCTAGCAGTGACTCTTGCTTCATCTGAGGCATCTTCTCCTCTCTGTCACCTCTCTTTACCTTTCACTCTAGATTGCATCCCTCCACACCCCCCCTTGATCTCCTTCTCTGGCTCTCCATCCCTACACAATTTTATTGTCTTCCCATACCATCCTTAAGCCTTTCAGTCTTTTCTTGATGTGCTACATCTTGACTATAAATACCCTGGACTTTCTTGGTGGCTATCTTGTGGCTTTCCCATCAGTGTTGAAGGTTTGCAGCTTCTTGACAGCATTATCACCCTTCCACCAATGACCAATGGATTGATGACTACCTTCAAGAAGAATGTGATGCTGGCTGCATGTCTGGTCTGTTCTCTGAATCCTGCATGCAATTTCTTTGTGGTGGACACTTTGCCACATGTCCTGTTCATGTCATTACCTCTTCTGATGACTCTGGTGTGGTGAAATGGTGCATTGTACGCAACATGTCTTTTTGTGGTCATGCCAGCTACTCTGTCAATGATCTCATTGACTCTGATGATTTCCCTACTGAATGGGGAACCACTGCTAAGGTTGTGGACATTGTGAGTTCTTTCTCCCTGTTCTTGTCTGTCATTTGGTTGTTGGCTCTCCCTTTCTTTGTGTTGTTAGGTATGACATTTGCTATCCTTGTCTTGTGCTGTTCTGGCCATTGCTGTGTGTGTCCACCAATTTTTCTGTTGCTGTGCATGTACCTTGTTCTTCCCATTGCTGTGTGCGTTCATTGGTCCTGGTGTTGCTGTGCACATTCATTGGTCCTGCTGTCACTGCATGCATCCCATTGGTTTCACTGTTGCTGTGTGCATGTTTTCACCTGTCCCTCCTCCCTGCATCCCACTGATTTCTGCCATTGCTGGGCATATCCTTGGTTTCATCATTGCTGTGCATGCATGCTCTCTTGCCATCAGCACTTACATGTTGCTTTCTGGAGCTTGTGATTAGACTTCATCATTGGAGTCAATTTTGCTTATGTTGTGATGGTTCAGGTTGCATTAACTCCACCAGGTGCCCAGGCAGTGACTCTGGATATTGAGAAGGCATATAGGACAATCCCTATCAGTCTGCCAGACAAAAAGTTTATTGTTGTTGCTCATTGTGATCTCTTTTGGCTGGATCATGTTGCACCTTTTGGTCTAGCCTCTGCTTCTGGGTTGCAGGGTGAACCTACTGATGCTATCATGGACATTTGGGATGGTCTTGGTGTCCAGCCTTCTGCCAAATGGGTAGATGATGTCACCTTGTTCCATTTCCC
The DNA here is from genome assembly GCA_003314395.1 of Albatrellus ellisii. NCBI lineage: Eukaryota > Fungi > Basidiomycota > Agaricomycetes > Russulales > Albatrellaceae > Albatrellus > Albatrellus ellisii. The sequence continues at coordinate 20,362 of QLPN01001222.1, forward strand.
TTCTGCTTCACATACTTCATCCAATGGTTCTGTTACCTTTCAGTATCTGTATGACTGGGATGGTGCCAAACTTCTTATATCCTCTTTGGGTGTCCCTTGGCATGTTTCCAAAGGCCAAGATTTCACATATACCTTTGCTTATGTTGGGTTTTTCTGGGACATTCCTTCATGCACCGTTCACCTCACTGATGTTAAACACCATAAACTAATCATTAAATTACAGTCCTTCCTCACTGACTTTTGGCATCAATGTTGCCCTGTCAAGCATGTTCTCTGTTTACATGGGTCACTTTTGCATGTGTCCTTTGTTTTCCCACATGGTAGATCTTACCTTTCCTCCTTGTCTTCCTTCATTGCCTCCTTCCAATCCTGTCATCTGGGTCATGCACAGGAATGATTCCCACCCTGGTCCTTCTGGCAAGATCTGGTGTGGTGGTTACAGACTGTACAGGCCTACATCACCTTCATCCCTGTTCCTTGCCCATTGACATGGGTATTTGGGTTGATGCTTCCACTGACTGGGGCATTGGCATCATGTGGCAGTCATCACAATTTGCTGCATGGTAGTGGTTGCCTGGTGGGAAACATGCCACTGGTTGTGATATTGGGTGGGGCAAAGCCATTGTGACCAAATTGGCCATCCTTTGTGCCAAGGCCTGTGGTGTCAGGCCACTATTATTCTCCCTATTTTTCTCTTCATTTTTCTCTATTTTCTTACATCTATATCATCATAGATCTTACAATTGCTCCTGATCTATTGAAGCGATTCTCACAGTCTAATACTCTT
>QLPN01001224.1:0-25761 GCA_003314395.1 Albatrellus ellisii
CACCAACTTCGACCGTTTGTGGGGCATGTCAAATGAGACGTCCTTTGTCAAGGATGGTTTCCATGATCACATTATTCCAGCGCATCGTCCATCGAAGGATAAACTTGTCGATGGACGATACCAAACGAAGACGCTGGCGGGTGGAGCTAGCAACGCGTCCTCTTCCGATGAGGATGGTTCCCCGACTCCCCAAGCTCCACCCGTATTCATAAATCCCGAGCGGACGGGAACAAAATCCGCAGCCCATTATACCTTCGTCAACATCCCTGGCGGAGGCGGATGCGCTGCCGTGCGTCTGAAGCTTACCCCACTTACACCATACAAAGACCCCACTCTTGAGGATGAAGGCCTCTTTGACGACACTATCGAGGAGCGCCGTGTTGAAGCGGATGAGTTCTACGCAGGTCTTGCTCAAGGGCCTGTCAGCGATGATCTGCGCGCAATTATGCGCCAAGCGTTGAGCGGTATGCTGTGGACGAAGCAGTACTACAAGTTCATTGCCAAGGAATGGCTGGATGGTGATCCTGCTCAGCCTCCTCCACCCCCAGAGCGCAAGTTCAACAATAGTAACAGGGTAAGTCAAGGATCCTTTCTGTGGGTCCATTACGTCCCTGACACTGTCATGCCTTCATAGCATTGGAAACATTTCCATGCAGCAGACATTTTGTCAATGCCTGACAAGTAGGTTCTCTTCCCACTAGCAATAATCACGTATTCACATCATATTCTAGATGGGAGTACCCGTACTTTACTGCCTGGGACAGTGCATTCCACTGCATACCGCTCGCCGTTGTGGATCCTGCCTTTGCAAAGAAGCAGCTTGACTTGCTCACCAGAGAGTGGTACATGAAGCCCGATGGCCAGATACCCGCGTACGAATGGAACTTTTCGGATGTGAATCCGCCGGTACATGCCTGGGCCACGTTCCGCGTCTTCAAGATTGAGCGGAAGTTGTATGGAAAGGAGGACCTGTCGTTCTTGGAGCGTGTGTTCCAAAAACTGTTGCTGAACTTCACGTGGTCAGTATTACACATCTATTACGCATCTCAAAGGGTTTTACAGAGGCTGATCCCACGAGTGCAGGTGGGAGAATCGGAAGGATGAAGGTGGGGCCAACGTTTTCGAAGGTGGGTTCCTCGGCCTGGACAACATCGGCGTGTTCAATCGCTCAGAACTGCTGCCCACGGGTGGTGTGCTCCGTCAGGCTGACGGAACTGCCTGGATGGCGTTCTATTGTCTCAATATGTTGGTCTGTCCCCCCGATCATCATCGTACTGTTCTTATTGTATGCGTCAGGTTGAACATGGCGTTAGAACTTGCTAAACACAATCCCGTGTATGAAGATATGGCGTCGAAGTTCTTCGAGGTGGGATCACTGCTACTGCTCTGTGATTTCTTGTGCTGATCATTCACTGAAAGCATTTTATCTTTATCGCCGACGCTATGACTTTCAACCAAGGAGATAACCAGCTTAGTTTGTGGAACGATGACGACGGAATGTACTATGACGCCATTCAGTGGGGACTTGATAATACCATGCAGCTCCCTGTTCGCAGTTTGGTCGGGTTGATTCCACTGTATGCCACGCTCACTCTGGAACCATCGGCTGTAAATCGCTTCCCCGGTTTCAAGAAGCGGATGGAGTGGTTCATAGACAACCGCCCTGTCGTTGCCGCGAGGAATATTGCTAACATGAAAGGTGCGTGTGCTGAACAGAGCAGTGCTTCAACATCAAGCTTATTCCAAAAATGTGATCTAGCTCGGGGGCGTGGCGAACGGTTCCTGCTGGCCCTGGCAAGTAAAGAGCGACTAGTCAAAGTTCTGGAGAAGATGCTAGACGAAAGCGAGTTTTTATCCGAGCATGGTGTACGATCGTGCGTGCATGTCCGGCCATCACTTAACGGGTTCCGAAGCTAAATCGTGCTTGCACAGCTTATCCAAATTGCACAAAGAACGACCATGGGGAATGGAGGTTAATGGCCAGCGGCATGAAGTGAATTATTGGCCGGGAGAGTCCCATTCTGGGATGTTCGGCGGCAATTCGAATTGGAGAGGCCCTATCGGTAAGCCTCGTCAACTTTTCTTCAAATCTTTGATGAGTTCACTGGTAATTAATAATTTGTTACAGGGCTCGCCGTCAACTTCTTACTCATAGAAAGCCTGCAGCGCTTCCACCAATACTACGGCGACGAACTGGTAGTCGAGTGTCCTACGGGTAGCGGCGAGTACATGAACCTGGTCTGTGTCGCAGAGGAGATCCAGCACCGCATCATCCATATCTTCGGTCGAGATGTGCATGGGCGCAGAGCGCTTAACGGAGGAAACCAGCGCCTAGACTTCGACCCCCATTTCCGTGATTATGTATGGTTTTACGAGGCGTGTCCAGCTTTTCCTTTTGTATTCGTTCCGCAAATGTGCTCACTCATTGGTAGTACTTCCATGGCGACGACGGTCGTGGCCTTGGAGCCTCTCACCACACGGGATGGTGAGGGACACGTACAGCGACGGTTGTCAGTAACCATCACTCATAGTTTGTTGATTAGGTCGGGCCTAGTTGCACACCACATTCTTCAAAGCGGTGCTACCTGTCGTCTCCCAAAGACTCCCAGAAGTAAGAGCACGTCTGCGACGTGTGAGAGGCGTCCGCTAACTTGTGTCATCCTTACAGCGCCTCGCAGCCTTGCTTATCATTACTTTGACGTATGTTGCTCGACGATTGCGTCGCTCTCACACTGTATTGATCTGTGTTTATGCTCTGCAGGAAACAATCGATTCAGAATACGCAGACGATGCCCATTCGCTATTCCGTGCATACAGCACAGCAGACACCAAGACACTGGGCGACATCTCCCCGGACGCATTATAGATACGATAGTCATCCTCCCCTTTCATACCCACATAACGTCAGAGCAGACCATACACGCATATCCTACAGCAATGGAAAGGCATCACCATGTAAGCTAGTAACGTGTTGTTTTTCACTGTTCCTCATCTCGAGATCGGATTCCGCCTGTAGACACCTAAGATGCCGCTAGACCAGCGCTTCTGTTGTACTTCATTTGCCATCTTCACTCCAATTCTATATACGTTCTTTAGGCACCCGAAAACACGACTAGCCTGTCTGCCGATGGCTAAGAACCACCGCGTCCGCACCCCTGGCGGTCACTGAGGCCGGCTGCTACGGATAATTGAAGTGGAGGCTGCAGTCTTGACGTGTAGATCCCATGAAATGAGTGTGATATGAATGGATTGAAGGGATTTGTAGCTGGTAGGATTGACTGATAGGATGACGGAACGAGAGCCTGAGGAAGTGACACCAGAGGTTGAGGGGACCATAATGCTAGTGGACTCCCTGGCCACCATAATCATTCCGGCAAGAACTGCAAGGGACTGGCATTATGACACAGGCAGTCATACTGTGGGCATTGTCTGAGTCAAGAAAACTTTACTGAAACTGATAGACCATTCAAGTTGCTAGCACCACAGACCAGTGCTTCAACCACTACTGTTAGGGTTTAGGAAATGGCCAAACACCTATATGCAGGGTTCTAGAGACCTCCGAGGCAAACATGTCAAGGATGAACAAGAAGGCTGCTATTGCAGATATAGGATGAGATACAACAAGGGAGGTCAAGATGACTTCTTGGGACATTTGGTATGTAGTTTTACAGTACAGGTAAGAAGATGATGTTGCAGAGTCAGGTGTCAGGATGTACTTATTTTTCTTATCATTTTACAAAAAAATTTCCAATCTTATTGCTCAAGATCTACTAGAGATATCTTATCTCATCTTATCAGATCATCAGTATATCTTACTTACATAGGCCTGCCCTATAGTGACAGCACATGGTCTGTGTGCTGATCTCTTTAGTATATAAAGGGCACCTTAGTAGCATGTATTTCTTTAGCTGTATACATTTATTGGAGGAGGTTACTTGGAAAGAACATGCTGACTGTAGAAAGAATAGAATAATATTCTCAGTCTCTTCGTAGAAGACTAACTGTAGCCATTATAGTACTGTACCTGTAGAAAGAAGAGAATAATATTCTACAGGAAGAAATAGTGATAAAATATAATACACAAATGGTGTAGAGAGTAGGTACTGACCTCAGTCTCTTTGTAGAAGACTGAGGGAAAAGAAAAGATGCAAAGGAAAATTTCTGTAAGTAATGGGTCCATCCATATCATCCCTGAGTCCTGCATGAGGTCTGTGTGGCTGCGCCACACAGTCATGTGTTCATGCATTTGCAGTCATGTGCAGTTGCGTGCATTTGCCATCACATGTCACTGTAAACTCCAACAACATCTAGGATATCCACCTATTAGCATGACTTCATCCCTTTGTGAAGCCATCCCTTTTCCTCTCACAGTTGTGACCTTGCTATTCAGTGTGTGCCTCACATCAGGTGTATCCAAACTGTTGACCCTAATATGATATCACAGTGTGGCATATGGACAAGATGGAACATTGAAAGAGAAATTCATGATGGAAATGTTTTGTTAAACTTTACTATCATTTCTCACTTGTACTATACTGTGTCTCACTGTCAGCCACTACTTACCACATGGTCTGTGCACCTAGCTACTCTATACCTACTGTCTTGCATCTGGTTTGATAACACTTCTGATGTTCCCTCTCTCATGTTGATGAGCATCACATGTGTGTAGCATTGGAAAATGACCATCAGCAATATCAGGTGAATACAGTGACATAAATGCACCACATGTGATAATCATCCACAGCCACACCAATCACACTATTGCTTCAGCACCAGAACAGAGGACTGGGTTCAGCTGACAAGGAGCAGGACTGATAGGATGTATAGGCTGAGGCTTGGTCAAGGCCTGCCAAGTAGCCATGGAGTCATGGGTTGTGAAGTAATCCTTTGGTGTGATCAGCACCTTCCTTTTTTGCTCATCTTTATAGTATGATACTTCATTGATTTTTACTCTAGTTGCATCTATTCCTGGATTCCACATCTCATTTCAATTTGTCTTTATGATTGACCCTGTGTTTGTAAAATTTCTGTTGGGTTTTGTTGTGCTCTAGTCTTGGAGCTAGACTTGTATTTATGTGGCTCATTTCCTGCCAGAGAAGAATAGATTCCCCCCCCTGAGATTTGTCCCTCCTCTCCTGTCCAAGTCCCAAGGCAAAAAAGTGCTTTCAGCTCTTCCCTCCTCATGTCCTAAAACCAAGAAAGCATGCTCACCTCATAGGTCACATTTGTTGTGTCCATATCATGTTTATAGTTGTGTTGCATCTGTGTTGCATTGCATTGCATTGCATTGCATTGCATTGCATCTGCATCCACATCCACATTATTGTTGCATCTACAGCATATGTATTGTCATATTTCCCTATTATCACCCATTTGTGTCACACTATCATGTTGCTCTATTTAACTAACTATTCATCTTTTGGTGTCTAGAGGATCTTACAGCTCACACCCCTCAGACTTTGTTGTGGCCATGATTGTAGATTTCCCTCTCATCCCACTGGTGCACCTATCAGTATATGCCTGCAGTCTTGAGCACCAGTTTACTGGAAGTTCATCATGTTTGCCCCTGATATGCTGGTGGTTTTGGGGAAAGGGTTGTGTAGGATCAGGAAAGGATGATCTTTTTGTGTGAGACTGTGTGTTAGAGGAGCTGACCACAACACCTATTGCTGCATATTGAAATCACCACTTTACATAATTAACAACTTCCAAGGCTCCTACAAACTGTCAGTGAAGCTAGTGTATGTATATGTACTAGACATACTGACAACTGTACATGCAAGCTATGGGAGACAGCAGCAACTATAATATAAACCAGAGATAAGATGTAAAAGAACCCCACCATGATGAGGGGGGCAGGCAGTTGCATGACTGCAGCAGAGAGATAGAGTTGTGGGTGCAGTAGGGTGGCACAACATGGTTTAAGTATGCTGCAGGGAAGATATAAGAGAGTGCAGATGAAGTGGGATAGTACTCACTCAGACTAGAGGTAGGATGTCTGAGGAGGTAGTGCATGTAGTGTCCATCTTATATAGTAGTAGCTCCATAGAGTTGGAGCAGAGAGTGTAGGGTGTGTTATGAGGCACTTGCTTTGGCACCTTGTAATGGTTTTCTTTTTCTTCTTTTTCTTTTTCTTTATCTTACTTACTAGTAAAGTGTAGTATTATTACTACAAGTGTGAGCTCAGCTCCACTTTACTTAGTAAGGACTCTTTTTTTTTTCTCTTTATAGTACTTAAGTATTTACATACTTAAGTGTGAGCTTAGCTCCAAGTACTATAAAAGACTTATCTTTTCTTTCCTTTCTTTTTATTTATTATAACATTTACTTGCTAAGGACTATTACTATACAATTAGCAAGGACTTACCTTTCTTGCCTTTGTTTATCTTTGTTTACCTCTCATCCATTTCATGCATGTGGCTGAGCCACTTACTATATTCATGGATGTGTCTAAGGTCATGTGACTTCATTGATTGCTGCACAATCATTGTTGATCCATGAACCTTATTTACTTGTACTATCTTTAGGACTCTGGTTTTGTATAAATAGTTTAAAGACTGGTGGTCTTAAACCCCAGTCTTGTCAACTTCACAATCTAGGGATTCTCCTATACTGTGCTTGACCTAAGCTCTCAGTAAAACTTGCTTCATTCTAAGAACTAAGTCTAAGATTTCTAAAGTCACTCTAAGTGTCACTAAGACATCCTAAACTTGTCACTCTGGATCCTTGTTTAGTCATCGGCAGTATTGTGCTCATCACTATCTCACTGATCCCTCTCTTCATCATCATCAGGAACAGTTACTATGCTTATCAAGTGCATATCAACTACCTTGTTACCAGGGGTGTTGTTATAGCAAACCTTCCCTAAGACCATCCAATAGGCTGCTCTTAGCACCAACTGGATATTTTTGTGATGTGCAATTCTTCAGGAATATGACCTCCTGGAGTACAACAGTGTCCTATGACATTGAAGTTCAGAGCACAGAGCACTGTCTTGTGCCCTGAAAAAGTGCCTCCAGCATACTTCATTTGCTGGACAATGTGGTTAATATTTTGAAAGTGCTCCCAAATGAAGCATCGGATGCCAGGATTCTGAGGAATTGTTTCATATTTACCATTGGCATCATGGTAATCGGCATCAGGACCTTTCACTGGTACATTGTCAATAAATGGTACAGTGATATGTAGGATTTCCAACTGTAAAATATGAGTAATGTCTTCATGGAAAATAGGAACAGAATTCATCCACCCCATTGGAAGGGTGACAAGATGTAACATGCTAAATGGTGACTGGAATGTGGTTAGATCCCACAACAATTCTGCTAGTGATTGTTCATCATAGCCAACATATAGATCCAATGTTGTGCCACAGATGTGACCCACAAATTGCTTTGTGAGAAGGTCTGTGAATGGGGGTATGCCAGAGTGTTGGATTGTCACTGCATTGAGCAGTTCAAGACTGTGCACAATCCAAAGATTGTTACCATCCTTTTTGACAATGCAAAACCAGCAAGACTGATACAATGAATTGGACAGCTCCTATACACCAGCTGTGATCTTTTTGGTAATAAGGCAACATACTTCATTGTAGATACCTGGTGGGATGGGAATGTTGTGCTGTACCCAAGGCTTGTGTTCTATGATGGGGATTTTGACAGGTGGGAAGAAGTCCTCCCAGAAACATCCTTGCTCAGAGTTGTCCCACACAAAACCCAAGTGCTGTAGGCACATAAAGTGATGCATGAGATCATGCTTGGTGGGCCAAAGGAAGTCACCTTTGTGCACTCTGTCTATGATGTCTCTGCATTCATTAGTATAGCATCTGACTGGAATAAATGGCAGGGGATTTGGTAAAAGCATAGGAATAGATGCAAGCAGATCACTGCATATATCACAAATAATGCAAAAATGCAATGGGAGATCAGCCATAACCAGGTGCACTTTCTTCACTACCAGCTTGTACTTTCTCTTCCTGTACATGGCAACAGTGGAGTTCAAAGAATCAAGAAAAACAGAAGCTGGAAGTGTAGACAGAGTGGGATTTGTGGTGTAAAGCTGAAAAATAGGAACAAGATTGTTGCAAATAAACACGTCAGAGGTGTCAAGTGAGTCTGCACTCTTGCCACTGCACATGCTGTTATTTTTGTGATCTCCCTGATGCTCAGTCAGATCCTTGAATCACAAAAACCTGATACTTCTTTTTGGTGAAACTGGAATCAATGGGACCCATGCAGCAGTGTAGGCACAGTCACTGATGACCCCACATTAGGATCATGGATCATGATCATCTGATCCTCATTACCAAAGTTGTGAATGATGCTTCACATTAATACATTGAATGGTTGCCTGAGTAGGATGTCATATGCAGGACTTCAGATGATGTGGACCTGCAAATACAGTGTGATGTCTTAAAATAAAAATGGAATGTTACAGGCAAGGTCAAGTGACCTGTCAACTTCACCATTTGCTGACTGCATATTTAAGACCACACTTGGGTCATAAATTAGGCTGAGCAAATGGCAAACCTCTTCTGACATCACAATTACTTGGCACCCCAAGTCAATGATGCTTTTGACATGTTGATTGTTGTTGACCAGCAGCAATATGGAATGCAGTGACACTGACTCATTTGTGATTATGAGCAAGTCTGGTGGCTGGTGAGGCAGAAACTCATGAAGGTACACTTTGTATGGGTCAGGGATGATGATAGGCTTGCCATGCTGACTAGATGCAACTGCTTCTTTGAATTTGCATGGCATATCATGCACTAGGTGACAAACCTTTTCATCAGAAATGGTCTGAGCATAGCTATCGATGATGTTGTTTTCATTGTCATCCTCCTCCACATAGTTTGCAGCTGCTGTGGGGACAGGGTTGACAGGAACTTTCTTCACCATCATCGCCTCCTGAGCTTGGTATCAGACTTCTGGGGCAATGGAGTAAAGCTGATGATGGGTGATAGTTATCGGCATTTCCATAGTGCATTGGAATACTTCTGCTGCATGAGCTTTGTTGTGAATAGGTGGATCCATGTGGTACACATTGTCAGGTTTTCTCTGCACAGGCACAATGTGTGATGGCATGGAATTAGTAGACACAGGTGCAGGAATTGTTGCATCTCGAGCCTGGGCAAAAGGGTGCATTGGTGGACCATTATTGTTACAAGTTGCTGACTGGGTAGCCTCAGCCTGAGGAGGCATTGACTCCTGGGTCACCTGCAGTACATGTGAGTTAGACTGTTGAGGTGGAGGTACCTCTGGTTCATCACATGAATTGTCACCTAATGCCAAAGTCTCTTCTGCATGCTGCCTTCACATCCTGATGGTAGGTTGGAATGGTACCTGTGTGTGATGCAAGTTATACAACTTGCACTCTAGATTCATGATGTGCTCATCCTTCAGTAGCTGATACAAGCTGGCACCCTTGTTATTGAAAATGTGGATGTTTGTCACCTGCATGTTTAGCATCATCTGACCAGTGCTGATGTTTCCCAGGTTTTGGTGATGCCACTTGTTGACATGGTCATGCAACCATCATCCAGTGATGCCTCTAGGCACAAAGATCCCTGTTGGCAGAATGACTTTTCTGTCAGCATTCTGACTAATTTTACCCTGTGCAATGTAGTCATTGATGACCAAACATTTGTGAATATAGTGGTTCATCTCACTGCAGAAATTGCATGCATTACCATTTTCGTGTGGTGGTGCTGTACTTTGCTGTTGTGGATGTGTTGTGGATTGGGACTCAAGCACTCTGGCAATTGCCTGAGCCCAAGCATCCATGTCCGGTACTTTGGACAATTCTGTTTTAATGTTAGTGGTGATGAGCATCATGCACATGTAAAGCCAGAAAATGACCATCAGTGACATCAGGTGAACACAGCAATACAAATGTGCCACATGTGACAATCAGCCAGATGAGCACAGTGATATAAATGTCCTGCATGTGACAATCAGCCATAGCCACATCAATTGCACAATTGTTTAGGCATCAGACTGTAGGACTGGGGTTGGCTGATGAGGAGCAGGATTGATGAGCTGTACAAGCTGAGATGCAGTCCATGGAGTCACAAGTTGCGAAGTCAACAATTGGTGCGATCAATGCCTTTCCTATTTTGCTCATCCATATAGCACCCAGACTCCACTTCACTTTATGATTGACCCTGCACTGTAAACTTTCTGTTGTGTTTTGTTGTGCTCTGTGAGGCGTACGCTAGGACAGCAAGGTCACAACTGAAAGGAGAGGGGGATTGGCAAAGAATGAGACAATACACCTTAAGAGTAGTCATGCTGTATAGTGGATATCTCAGATGTATAAAGCTAAAGAACTATCTACTACATGAGACTCCTTATATACTACAGGGATCAGCGCACAGACCATATGCTGTCACTGTAGGGCAGGCATATGTAAATAAGATACACAGCATCTGTGAGAAGTATCAGTAAGTAATGCGCAGCATTGCACTGCATCAGTAAGCATCTGTGAGAAATGTAGTCAGAAATGTACAGTAAGCGGCCCAATGACTAAATGAACGTGAGTCATAGATAATCACGATAAGATCTACTAATGATCAGATAAGATGAGATACGATATCTCTAGTAGATCTTGAGTGATAAGGATAAAAGAAATTGTAAAATGAAGAGAAAAATAAGTACGTCCTGACATGCTCCAGCCTTGGAGCTAGACTTGTATTTAGATAGCACATCATCTGTCAGAAGGGAGGAGATTTCCCCTGCCCATGATTTGTTTTCCCTTCTCCTGTCTGAGTCTCAGAGCAAAAGTGTGCACCACATAAGTCATGCTATCAATTTCACTGAGTGTCTATCATGTTCTCCATTGTGTTCTCTATTGTATTGCATTCTCCATTGCACTGCATTCTCTAATGCATTGCATTCTCCATCACATTCTTCATTGTGTTCTCCATTGCATCGTGTTGCATTTTGGGTCTCCATCATTGCCATTGTCATGCTGTGTTTCCATTGTATCTCTGTATTGTCACCCAGTTGTGTCGTGTTATCATGTCTCTTGCCCTAATCTACTAACTCTCTTTCTATTGGTGTCTAGGGGATCTTATGACTTGCACCCTTCAGCATATACTGTGGTTGTGATTGTAGATTCCTCTTTTATATGCACACAGTACACATCAGCAGCAGGTGGTGAAGGAGTGGAAGTAGTTGCAGATGGCATTGCACCTGTCATGCAAATTGCCAATGTTGTGTCATGAAGGACATGGCATACTGCTGCCTCTATATCCTTGAGTGGATATGAATTCTCATGATCATGCTGTGGCAGAACAATCTGTAAATGTAAAGTGATGCATTCCCACAGACTAGGTGGAAAGCCTTCTGTTACGAGGCACTTGCTTTGGCACCTCATAATGGTTTTCTTTTCCTTTTTTCTTTTTCTTTTTCTATCTTACTTACTAGTAAAGAGTAGTATTATTACTACAAGTGTGAGCTTAGCTCCACTTTACTTAGTAAGGACTTTATCTCTCTCTTTCTTTATAGTACTACAGTATTTATTACTGCACTGTGAGTTATACTCCAAGTACTATAAAGACTTATCTTTTCTTTTATCTTCTTTTATTTATTATAACATTTACTTGCTAAGGACTATTACTATACAATTAGCAAGGACTCATCTTTCTTGTCTCTGTTTATCTTTGTTTACATCTTGTTCATTTCATGCATGTGGCTAAGTCACATTACTTACACAATGGACACAACTGTCAGGCTTCATTTATGAAGTGTTTAGCCTTTTATTTCTTTTCATTTCTTTTATGTTTCTTTTGTTGATCTGATAAGATAAGATCTTACTATCTTCTCATCATCTTGTCTTATCTTATCTTATCACACTTACTGCCATGCTGGTCTAGGATACTCTGGCTATGCCTAGACCATGAGGTCATAGCATGCGCCTTTGGCATGTTCCTTAGCTTACTGTGGTATAGTACCTTGTAGCCTGCCCTATAGTATACTGCACTGGTCCATGCACTTTACCTTAGAGTATATAGGCTTAGATAGTACTGTTGAATATACCCCAGCTAGTTATGGCTGGATTTCCTCTCTCTTTGGTGTGAACCTTAGTCTGAGTGCACCCAGTCTCCCTTTCAGGAATATATGCAGACTCTGGTCTCATAACAACTTACTGCACATTACTGCACATTACTGTGCACTATTGCACATTCATCATTGATCAATGAACTTTACTATACTTAGCACTCTAGTTTTGTATAAATAGTTGAAAGACTGGTGGTCTTAAACCCCAGTCTTGTCAACTTTGCAATCTAGGGATTCTCCTATACTGCACTTGATCTAAGCTCACTACAAACTCACTTCACTCTAAGAACTAAGTCTAAAGATCTCTAAGTCACTCTAAGCATCGCTAAGACATCTTAAACTCATCACTCTGGATCCTTGTTTAGTCATCGGTGGTATCATCCTCATCACTATCTCGTTGGTACCTCTCTTCATCATCATCAGGAATGGCTACTACACCTATCAGGCACATATCAACTACCTTGTTACCAGGGGTATCATCATATCAGACCTTCCCTAAGACTGTCCAATAGGCTGCTCTTAGCACCTTCAGCATAGTGGTTACCCTGCTCATATTCTGAGAGTCACTGGGCACTCCACAGGAAACCCTGTGATGACTATGAACTGGTGGTGGTAGTCAGCAAAGTTGCATACCCAAGAGTCTACATTCTTGTATGAGGAAGGATAGGTCCACTTCTGAGTGACCTTGGACCCAGGGTATTGTTCATAAATCTCCACTTTGAAGTCTTCATATGTTTTAGTGGTATCTTTGTATGTCAGCAGCATCGCCCAGAGGTCCTGGACATCTACATTGACATAGTGTCAAGTGTGAATCTTACGTGTTTGGTTGTCTTGAATTCGAGCAAGATCAAAGTGAAATTTGAGATCTTCAAAGTATTGTCAGAGGTCACAGGGGCACTTTGGGTCAAATTTCAGCATGGTTCTGTTGCCTTGTGCTGGCATTGCATATTGAGTTGCAATTGGTGTGATATGGGGTGGGGTTGGGGTGATAGTCAAGATCAGAGGTGACAATAAAGTGCTGGGTGCTGAGAAGAATGATGAGTCTACAGGAGATAAAGCACATGGGGTAACAATTAGCTCTTCTGTGAGCAGGGAATGTGTGGAAGGTGGTGAATTGTGTGATGGGCTGATGAGTTGCTCAAGTTCATCTCAGAGCACTTCAATAGTTGGTGAGCTTGTATGTTGTCATGAACAAAGGTTATAGTGGTGTCTAGATGTAATCTTGACTTGCAGCCCCTTGCAGTGGGCTCCAATATTTTGTACCTCTTACATACATATGACATGTACATAACTTACAACTATCTCCTCAGACTGCCCTCACTTCTTCCCTGCATAAACTCACACTCTGTCAGGATGTACTTATTTTTCTCTTCATTTTATGATTTATTTCAATCTTATCACTCAAGATCTACAATAGTTATCCTATCTCATCTTATCAGATCATCTATAGATCTTATCATGATTATCTATGACTCATGTCCATTCATCATCAGACTTATTACTGTACAGATATGACTCATATTCTCACAGTCAATTACTGATGCTGTGCAATGCTGCATTGCTTACTGATAGTTCTCACAGATGCTGCACATCTTACTTACATATGCCTGCCCTGTAGTGACAGCACATGGTCTGTGTGTAGATCTCTTTAGTATATATAGGGCACTTCTATAGCATGTATTCTTTAGCTTTATACATATGGGATATCCACCTGATAGTGTGACTTCATCCTAAGTGTATTGTCTCATCTCTTCACCAATCCCCTTCTCTACTCTTGTGACCTCACTGTCTAAGTGTGAGCCTCACACACTCCACACCACACTCTGTACAATGTGCATGCTAAGAGCAGCCTAATGGATGGTCTTAGGGAGAGTTTGTGATAACTATACCCCTGGTAACAAGGTAATTGTTGTGTGCTTGAATGGCATAATAAACACTCCTGATGATGATGAAGAGAGGGATCAGTGAGATAGTGATGAGGATGATGCCCCCAATGACTAAATGAGGATCCAGAGTGATGAGTTTAAGATGTCTTTAGTGCCACTTAGAGTGACTTAGAGATCTTAGACTTAGTTCTTAGAGTTGAAACCAGATGAAAGTGAGTTTAGGTCAAGTGCAGTATAGGAAATCCCTAGATTGTGAAGTTGACAAGACTGGGGTTTTGTCAGACTGTGTTTCTGCAGCATTATATTTTCCTTATTTCTTTTGATTTCTTTTATGTTTCTTTTGATGATCTGATAAGATTAGATCTTGTTATCCTTCTTGTTGTTACATCTAATTTTATCATATCTCACTTACTGTCATTGCATTCTAGACTATGAGGTCATACCATGAGGTAGCTGCAAGGTACCATACTTACTGTGTACTATACTTTCCATAGCCCTGCCCTAGATTACTGCACTGGTCTGTGCACCATTCTAGATAGTATATAGGGTCTGCTAGTATAGTGAATAAACCCAGCTTGTTATGGCTGGATTTCCTCTTCTTTAGGTGTGATCCTGTGAGGTGCATGCTAAAGCAGTGAGGTCACAACTGAAAAGGAGGGGGATTGGCAAGGGATGGAGACAATACACCTTAGATTGGTCACGCTGTATAGCGGATATCTCAGATGTATAAAGCTAAAGAACTATCTACTACATGAGACTTCTTACATACTACAGGGATTGGTGCACAGACCATGTGCTGTCACTGTAGGGCAGGTGTATGTAAATAAGATGCACAGCATCTGTGAGAAGTATCAGTAAGCAATGCGCAGCATTGCACTGCATCAGTAAGCATCTGTGGGAAATGTAGTCATATGTGTATAGTAAGCAGTCCAATGACTAAACAGATATGTGTCATAGATAATTGCAATAAGATCTACTAATGATATGATAAGATGAGATAAGATATCTTTAGTAGATCTTGAGCAATAAGGATAAAAGAAATTGTAAAATGAAGAGAAAAATAAGTACGTCCTGACAGATCCTTTAGTTGAGTACACCCAGTCCTGCATCAGCAGTAATGTAGGACTCTGGTCTTACAGGTTTAAGACCACCAGTCTTTCAACTACTTATACAAAACCAGAATCCTAAAGATAGTACAAGTAGTTAGAGTTCATAGATCAATGATGATTGTGCAGTGGTCAACAAGATCATGTGACTAGGATGCATCCATAGTAAGCTAGAGTAACAGTAGCCACAAGTGCAAAGTGAATGAGAAATAAACAAAGATAAATAAAGAAATGATAAAACAAGTCCTTGCTAATTGTATAGAATCCTTACTATAAGTTGGAGCTAAGCTCACAGCTGTAGTTAATACTATGCTTATAGTAAGTAAGATAAAAAAGAAAGAAAGAAAAAGAAGAAAAAGAAAATCATTATGAGGTGCCAAAGCAAGTGCCTCATAACAGCATGTTGCATCTATTTGGCAGTCATTTGTGAGGCTGATGCTATGTCAAAGCCAAACAACTGAAGAAAAGCTAAAACAATGAAAGGATGATTGCACTTAGACTAGTGGATATCCCAGATGATCAGAACTGGGGATAAAACACTAAGTGAACTATCATACATATAGTACTTGCTAAGAGTGGCCTATTGGATGGTCTTAGGGAATGTCTGTAATGATACCCCTGGTAACAAGGTAGTAGATATGTGTTTGATATGCATAATAGATGTTCCTAATGATGATGAAGATTGGGATCAATGAGATAGTGATGAGGATGATTCCACCAATGACTATATGAGGATCCAGAGTGATGAGTTTAGGATGTCTTAGTGATGCTTAGAGTGACTTAGAGATCTTAGACTTAGTTCTTTAGAGGATGAAGTGAGTTGGTAGTGAGCTTAGGTCAAGTGCAGTATAGGAGAATCCCTAGATTGTGAAGTTGACAAGACTGGGGTTTAAGACTGCCAGTCGTTCAACTACTTATACAAAACAGGAGTCTTAAATATAGTTCATTGATCAATGATGAGTGCGCAGTATTGCGCAGTAATGTGCAGTAATGTGCAGTAAGTCATGTCCATTGTATAAGTAATGTGATGTAGCCACAAGCACAAAACAAACCAAAGGTAAACAAAGATAAACAGAGATGAAATGAGACGAGTCCTTGCTAATTGTATAGTAATAGTCCTTAGCAAGTAAATGTTATAATAAATAAAAGAAAGAGAAAGAAACTGATAAGTCTTTTATAGTACTTGGAGCTATGCTCACACTTAAGTATGTAGATACTTAAGTACTATAAAAGAGGAAAGGAAATGAGTCCTTACTATAAGTAGGAGCTAAGCTCACTGCTGTAGTTAACACTACACTTATAGTAAGTAAAATATAAGAAAAGAAAAAGAAAAAAGGAAGGACAGAAAACCATTACAAGGTGCCAAAGCAAGTGCCTCATAACAGTACTCTGAGGAGTGCACAGACCATGCTGTACAGTATAGGGCTGGAGGATGAGAAAGTAAGTAATGATGTCATATCTAATAATAGAGGGGATGTGTAAGTGCTGACTGAGGCTCTGCAGTAACTGTGGGAGTGATTGATGATACTCCACAGCAGGTGTGAGAAGGATTGGTGAGCATCTGCAGTAAGGGTGAGAAAATGAATCATAGCTAAAGATAGAATAGGCCAATCGGAGATCTGATGACATATGCATCATCAGCCAATAAAGACAAACAAGTAGAATGCATGACCATGGGAATCACTTTGATAGATCAGGAGTGATTGTAAGATCTATGGTGATAGAATCACAATAAATATAGGAAAAATGAAGGAAAAATAAAATAAAATAATAGTGGCCTGACATCCTTGTTCTTTACTTCTGTACTCTCCACTCTAACTCTACATATGGACACTAAATAAGATGGACTCATTACTATACACCTCCTCAGATGTCTTCTGCATAGTCTGAATGAGTAACTCCTCCCATCTTATTCTCTCTCCACTTATCACTGTTGGACTTTATCTGGTTTTCACACTGCTGAGCAGTTCCTTCTATTATACTATCTTACTTTGCATCTCATCTTTCTGCCTACATCTTTATCTTCTCATCTACTTCATCTGGCTGTGCTCTTGTCATCTGCTTTTGCAGTTCTTTTGTCTTAGTCTTTGGAGCAGAGCTACAACTCTATAGCTTCATCTCTATATCTACTTTTCCCCTTGTCATCTCAGTCTTTTCTCTAGTCTTGTACCAATGTCAGGTACTCTCTTCTACTCTCTGGCCCTTCTCTACTTCTGGCTCTGCTCTTCTTGTGTCCCCACTCTCCACCCAATGCAGTTCTTCCTGATTGTCTTCTCCCTCATCGTCACCTGCCCACATCTGATCTCACAATCACTTCCCTCCAGCATACTTCACCATGTCATGTCACCTTACTGCATTCACCTCCACTTACCTCTGCTGCAGGTTTGTACTCCCACTCAGACATGTTCTGCATAGTCTGACATACTTTCACCACATCATATCACCTTACTGTGTTCACCTCCACTTACCTCTGCTGCAGACATGATTGTCCTCATGTCCCTATTGGGACTTACTCTCTTATATCATCTCTTTGCTGCTGTTTGCCATAGCTTGTGTTCACATGTCTGAGTCAGAGAGGTAGCAAGACAGTAGAAGAGACAAGGGTATTGGAGATAGTGAGGACAATGAAGACAATGGAAAGGAGATGCTGGCAGTACATGAACATGGGAAAGTGATGTATGGGGATCAGTGACAACTTGATCCAATAAGATAATGGTGCAGGATGCAATGTGTGTGTCTGGGGTAGATATACATGGTGGAGAAATGTAGCAAGAATATAGCTGCAGTTTGACAGGCCAAATGTCAATGTTTAACAAAGTGGAAGCACACTTGCACACAGAAGACTCAAAGGGGAAGGCAGCAAGATTGGACAAAGGCAACTAAACAGGATAATGGTCATAGCAGTAGCAAGACAGTGGTAGAGGAATATGGAGAGCAGAGAACAGGAGAGAAGAACAGAACTAAAGGAGACAGTGTCTAGGGTTGTAGGGTCAGTCTTATATACTGTTCAGTGAGGGCTGGAATGCATGAGGTGGGCAGCAGGGTCTTGAAAACATGTGATAAAGGTGAGGGTCTGACATAGGTAGTTCTGATGTATGTGGGGGGAATGGATCAGACAGGTGTCAGATCTATGTGATGAGTAAGCTGAATGGTCACAGTGTTTGGCCATTCCACATGCTAAACCCTAACAGTTGAAATCACTAATCAATTTCACACCCAAAATCTCACATGCCAGAAAAGGATAGTAGAACACAACACTTCATTTTTGTGAGGAGCACCTATGAGACAAACCACACATATGTACAAGCATCAAGGGTACAACAAAGAAGCCTGACACAAAGACCAAACCTATAAACAAAGGGACATAAGCAGCAAGGGACAGTGGGTGATGCAAAAGAAAATAGGTGAAAGATAGCAGACCAAAAAGCATAAGACAAAGAGAGAAAGACCCCTATCAATCGAAAAATGCTCCAAGCTAACCTCTGGATGAGGAGGATCTGATGTCCAGGGACTCTCCATGACAGATCTGCCACAGCCCATGGATGACTCCTTTGTCTTATTCAACAACCAAACCCTGAACATATAAACATGTAAACTCAATTCCAGGCTGTCCTACATGGGACTTGTCCTGAATGCCATCCAGGACTATAAAAAGGTTTTCAACCCTGCGCAGAGTCGGAAAAGCCTTAGCAACAAAGCTATTGTCCTGAGTGGGACATACCTCAAATGCCATCCAAGGCAATAGCAACACCTCAACACAATTGAGCAACTTCAGCCAAAAAACAACCTTCTGCTATCCTGCACAGGGCCAGCTTTTGAAATACAGACTGGTAAAACACAACTCTGTGTGGAGTCAGAAAAACCAAGCTGTGACAAAAGCAACATATTCAAAACAACACACCTCAAACATCACTCGAGGTAAAATCAATGTACAAACTCTTCAACCAAAAAAGCCAGCAGGCATCTCACTATAAGAATGGGACTAGAATTGGTAAGCAGTCCTACATTAGGGTAAAACCATGTGTGAGGAGGTCAACACATGGTTGAGGTATTGACACTACAGAAAGTTGTCCCCTGGTGTGGCATGCCACACATGGCAGTGTGGCATGTATGCAGCAACATGGCATGCACATGGCAGTGTGGCACAGCACAGCAGTGTGTCCTGGCTTTTTTACAACCACCCACACTGCTGCTCACTGCCCCCATACTGCATGTACTGGCTGCTCATCACACCTGAGCTTCTACCCCCATACTACATGCATATCGGCTGCTCATCATTGCCATCACACCTGAGCCTTGACCCCTGTGCTGCATGTGCTGGCTGTTCACCACCACCATATGCTGTATATGTTGGCTACTTATCCTTTTCATTATACAAAAAAATTTGCATACTGGAGCTGACCCAATGTGTTATCCCAACAGACTACTGGCCCTGCAGCCATACACACTATATATACAACTGTAGTCATGTCTTATTAGTTGATGTTGCAATGCAACAAGTATTTGTTCTATCTTGACATTTTGCAAACCTCTTGGTGGGTTCTGTTGATACTATCTTTGTAAACAATAACATGTTGAGCAGAATATTCAGGCTATGTTTTTTCTGTATTGAACCATGATACTATATCTGTGAGGCTCATGCTAGACAGTGAGGTCACAAAAGTAAGAGGAGGGAATGGATAAGGGGATGAGGCAATACACTTAGGATGAAGTCATGCTATCAGGTGGATATCCCAGATGTATAAAGCTAAAGAATACATGCTATAGAAGTGCCCTATATATACTAAAGGAATCAGCACACAGACCATGTGCTGTCACTATAGGGCATGCATATGTAAATGAGATGTGCAGCATCTGTGAGAACTATCAGTAAGCAATGCACAGCATTGCACAGCACCAACAATCGACTGTGGGAATATGATCCATATCTGTATAGTAATAAGTCTGATGATGAATGAGAATGAGTCATAGTTAATTGCGATAAGATCTACAGATGATCTGATAAGATGAGATAAGATATCTCTTGTAGATCTTGAGTGATAAGATTGGAATAAATCATAAAATGAAGAGAAAAATAAGTATGTTCTGACAATATCCATGAATATCATTGTGCCTGCAAGGTACTTTAGCTGTACAATCATGTTGGTCTTCTATTATTATGCATCTACACTTAAATGCTTTGGCAATGTTGATTACCATATTTTCTCTTTTATTTTCTGACAATCATCTCTTTCACAGGTGCAGAGTTCCTGTGTTGATGGACAGTGACATGGATGAGTAGTGATCATTGTCAGTACAATGCACCTACATAGGCTTTGCCAATAGGCATGCCTGGGTATGGGTATGAGTATCTATATTAGAATGGGACTATGATTGGTAAGTGGTCCCACATTTGGGAAAAACAGGGTGTGAGGAGGCCAACACATGGTTGAGGTATTGGTGCTACAAAAAGTTGTCCCCTGGTGTGGCATGCACATGGCAGTATGGCACAGCATGCCAGTGTGGTGCACATCCTGGCTTTTTTACAACCACTCATGCTGCATGCACTGGCTGCTCACCATGGCCATGACACCTGAGCCCCTATACTGCATGTGTTGGCTGCCCACCACCACCATGTGCTGCATAGGCTGGCTGATCACACCTTAGCCTTCACCCCCACACTGCATGCACTGGCTGCTCCCCACTGCCACATGCTGCATGTGCTGGCTGTCAAACATTGTCATCACACCTGAGCCTGGACCCCCATGCTGCATGTAGTGGCCATCACAACCAACATGTGCTGCATAGGCTGGCTGCTTATCTTTTTTATTATAACAAAAAGCAGCAGCTGACTCATTTACTCTCCCCACAGACTATAACTCCCTTCCTCCCATGCTGCCACTGTACCAGCACAGTGCAGCAGCTTGCTGGTTCACTACCCATGTCCACCCAAGAGGACATGGGTAATTGGTATGTCCATCCTCCTGTGCCCATCAACACACCCACACTGCCACTGTAACAGCACGTGGCCCCCTACCTGCCCATGCAGCCACTGCTTGAACAGTGCACTGCATGTGGCCCAGTACTGCATGTCCACTACAGC
This sequence comes from Albatrellus ellisii, assembly GCA_003314395.1. Lineage (NCBI taxonomy): Eukaryota > Fungi > Basidiomycota > Agaricomycetes > Russulales > Albatrellaceae > Albatrellus > Albatrellus ellisii. The sequence goes on from QLPN01001224.1 coordinate 21,134, forward strand.
TGCTCAAGATGCAGTGTTGTGGTAATGCTGGCAGTGGTGGCAGCAATGAGGAAGCTACCCTGTTAGGCTGTGCCTGCCCACAGTGCTCCAGTGGTGAATGCCTCAAGCAATGGTGTGGGGTTGAACATGTCACACTGTGGCACCTCAGACACAAGGCCATGCAGATGCAGCACAAGCATGACACATTATGTGTGGTTGAGGTGCTAACTGGCAACTGCACAGCACATGAGGTCACATGGGCCTGCACCACTCTCAGCCACACATGTCATGGTAGCAGCAGCAGTGGCATCATGGGGCAGCTTGAACCATGGCAAATAGAGCACATCAGAGCTGGCATGTGTGCTTAGCACAGTGGTGGGCATGTGGGGGGAGCAACAGGGCACTCACAGGTTGAGCAGGAACTGGTGCTGGTCCACAGAGATGACATCAGTGAGGGTAGTCTCATACCTGTTGTATGATACCCTTTTTTTCTTTCTTGATGCAGGGATGGGGATGCTGGATGTGGCAAGTAACACTGTGTACACCATGACAGTGCATGCACTCAGCATGCCACTCAAGGTGCTGCCCCCAGGGAAGACATTGGAGTGCATGCTTTTTGCTCACACTTTTTTCTGCTTACTGACATTCACACACCCACATCACTGCTATGTCAACAGTGTGCATCCCCCTACCTGCCCATGCTGCCACTGTACAAATAGCATGCAGCCACTACCACCCTGCCCACACTGCTGTTGTATCCACACAGCATAGCCACACCTGCCCATGCACATCTGATCTTAGCAGTTCACCAACACTATTGACAACAACATTGCTATCACCATCACAGTCATTTGTGTCATCCACCCCAGCAACTTCAGTGTCCAATGTCAACATTCTGCAAGCATGATCTATTGCAGACAAATGCAGATGGGAAGGCTGAGTTTGTCTGGCCGTGTGTGCACAACAGAATATCCCTGTGGGACTTTTGCATTCAAGTTATGAGTACTTCCCAATCATGACCAACAATCCCTATTTTTGGATTTTTCACATTTCAGACCAGTGCTTTGGCATGTCAACTGCTGCATTCCTCTCGGTGTGGCTTGCCTGGCACATCAATGCTCCCTATTTCTTCATATGACATATTCCTGACCCTTTAGGTGGACAGAGTATCAATCATGTATAGGGGTTGCCCAGAGCTGCAATGGCAGGAGCATTGCATGCTGATCACATTGATTTGAGCAGCCCATCTACACCACCCTGTCTGACATCATCGTCTACTCTAGGATGCCATGCATGATGTCCTGCCCAATGTGTGCATAGGCATGTGCTTCAGGTATGTGCACACTTTGTGTGATGTGCTCAATGCCACATTTGGGCCCAGGAGGCTGCACTGGTGTGTGCCAGCAGATGGATGTTGTGTGCCCTTTTTCCTTTCTCATTCTCATTCTTTCATCTACAACTCACATGGAGGGCCTCAACCTCCCTACAACATGACAAATATCATGAACACAGACAATGGAATACATATGAACTATCAATAGGACTATCAATTACATTCAACATTCAAGTTTGTGCCTATTTTTCATCCACCTCTATTCAGATCTAGCACTGTTTCCTTTGATTCTCTGTTGTAACCATATAGATGCAACTATAATCATGTCTTATTAGTCAATGTTACAATGCAACAGGTATCTACTCTATCTTGACATTTTACAAACCTCTAGGTGAGTTGGCAGGGTGTTTGTGCTATGCTTTTTCTGTATTGAATCTGTAAGTTCTACTTATGAATGCTATTGTATCTATAATATTTACATACTTTCTTACTCCTTATACACAGCACAAAAACCTGGACCTGTGGCTACATGGGTCCATAGGGTTTCCTTCAACAATGGTAACCATGCAGTTGATGTTTCTGTTTTGCCCTTTGTTTTCACAGTTTAACAGTTGCTTTTTTTGTCCTTCTATTTATTTGTAATCTACAATATTACAGTTGTGTGTATAGGTTTTCATGTGTGATAACCAGTAATGATCACTAGGGATGGGGACAGGGACATTGGTGAGGAATGTTGCAACTTATTTAACTATGTCTGATTCAGCTAATGTTGTGATTCAATAGGTCTTTACTTTATAGCTGGAGAGGTAATCTGTAGGTTGGGATTGATCTGTAAATTGGGCTTAGTTTGTAGATAGATAGAGTACTGCTTCCTTTTATTTTCTGTTGCAACAAGCTATGTATAGTTTCACAGATGATGCTTTATAACTCAATGTTGCAATGCAACAGGTTTTTACACTAGTCATGTGCAATCAATTAGCCTTATGAAAGCCTTTGTCTAAATTTGACAAACCAGTGCATGCACTTTCCATTTTAGGAAATTCAGTGATTGCCAGTCGTATTTTCGAAAGCATTCGTTTATTTTTCCCTCAGTCTCTGTGTTCTGTGCTTGAGGCTGAGCTGTTTCAGTTAGTGTTTATGTGCTAGAGAAATGCTTACTCCAACACTATCCTCTTCCTTTTCGTGGCAATTGTCTCCCTCCCCTGTTTCATCCTTTCCAGCTCTTCAGACATGTCCCACCACCACCATGCTGAAAGTGAGCTTATTCCTTCATGCTAACCTCAAGTGGATCAACTATTCCATGCTAGCTTGAAGCCAATCAACTATCTCAATGCATCTGCAGAGACAGGCTAAAACCCTCCAAGTTCTACCAGACCCTCGGGCTTAGCGAACAGTGTGCTCACCATATCATCTCATCATTTTTCATTGATCCAATTCTCACAAATTCTGCTGGCTGCAAGCTACACATCGATCTTCTGGCTTGCATCCACTTAGTGGCAGCAGCAGCAGGCAGGCAGGCGGTTTAGAGCTCAGGGTCTGTCCAACGACATGCTATCCCCACAAGATTCCAACATCAAGGGCTGAAATCAAGGGATTGAATTCTGCATTCAACTGCTACCTCACAGTTCAAAACCCTGATTGGGCACATTTTTTGTGTCCTATTCCTTTGATTGTTTGGAATTGCATGTAGTAATACTGAATATATCTGTGCAATCAATTTTTTTCCCTCGGAGATTAGGTCTACAGTAAAACTGTGACTTATGTGGCTATCACTCAGCAACTATTGTTGGTGCTGAGAGATGGAGACATGCATAAACAAACAAGACAAGCACTATTGTGCTCATTTCATGGTCTCATCAGATTCACAGAAGTGGTGGGTGACATGAGACAAGATGATGGGGCAGTGGTAGTTGAGTCTGTGGGCCCACCTCAAATTGACTGATGGCTGAATCTGGATCAACTAGGGAATTGCCATAGCACAATGAAGATTGGTCTTCATGTCCAAATTGTTGCATTCCCAGTATTTTTGTACAGGATGCTGGAGGCACACAGCATGCTGACCTTCTTCAATGACTGGCTTCAGGAATTGGCAAGGTTTGTAGAACAATATGTGGAATGCATCTGCAGAATACAAATACCACTGTTATGTGCTGTGCTGGACTGAAGGGAGAAATCAACCACAACCACAACAATGCTGGAGGGTGTGAGTTGTAAGATTCTCTAGACACCAAGGAAAAGGGAGTTTTTAGTAGTTAAGGGCAATAATGTGACGCGATTAGGGCAACAGAAGGGGACGCAATTCCCATAACAGACAGGTGATATGGCAAGATAAGGGGAACACAACAAAATGGAGAATTGACACAACGCAATAGAGAATGCAATGCAATGGAGAACACAAAAGAACCCAATGCAATGGAGAATGCAGCTGGATGCAATGCAATGGTGAAGACAATGCAAAATAGACGTGACCTACGAAGAACATGCTATTTCCTTGCAAATGTGGACATGTGAAGGAAAGGTTTGGGCTTGCTTTTTCACTTGTAATTTGGATGGGGAGGGGAAGTGAAATTGTAGGCGGGGGAATGATGTCCCCTTTTTGATGGACAATGCGCTATCTAAATACAAACCTAGCTCCAAGACTGGAGCACAACAAAACATAACAGAAATTTTACAGTGTAGGGTCAATCATAGGGATATTTGAAATGAGGTGGAGTCTGGATGCGAGCGAATAAAGTATCATACTATAGTGGATGAGCAAAAGAGGAATAGCGCCGATCGCACCAAATGCTGACTTCATGACTCGTGCCTCCATGGTTACTTTGGTGGGTCTAGACCATGCCTTGGCCTATTCATCCTATCCCTCGTTGGCCAACCCGGTATTGTTTTCTGATGCCTGCATGAATGAGTGATTACTGCAACTGCAGATGATTGTCATGTGCAGTGCGTTAATGTCACTGTGTTTGCCTAATATCGCTGATTGTCATTTTCCGGCATTACGTGCATGTGGTGCTCATCACCGCGTCTGCTTGGCGTTATGTTATAAGTACTAGTGTAAAAACCTGTTGCGTTGCAACATTGAGTTATAAAGCATCATCTGTGAAAGTATACATACCTTGTTGCAACAGAAAATGAAAGGACACATTACTCTATCTGTCTACAGACCAAGTCTAATTTATAGACCAATCTCAACCTACAGACCAATTCCAATTGCCTCTCCAGCTATGGAGTAGAGACCTATTCTATTGCATTGCAACATTGACTAAATGGACATAGTTAAATGAGTTGCAACATTTCTCACCAATGTCCCTGTCCCTGC